>APFE031270154.1:46457-130638 GCA_000404065.3 Pinus taeda | reverse complement strand
AACTATATTTAAGCTAAACAGCAGGTGCTATCTACTATGTAGCCCTTGTTATTATATTAAAAACATATTTTAATAGATTTAATTATAAACAATTATACATATTAACAAAAATAAAACACACACATACACACACACACACACACACACACACATATAGATATATGTGTGTGTGTATGTTAATATAAACAATATTAGTTAATCATATTTTTTCATTTTTGGTGATGACATTCAACAATACAATAATTTTGTGATGAAATCTTTGCCTTTGTTATTTTTTTGGTTTAATTAAGTTATATTTAAGATAAGTGGCAGGTACTAACTACTATGTAGCCCTTGTTTTATAATTATATTATTATTATATATATTCAATATTATATAGAAATATTTTTATTTTTAATTATAATTTTAATGATAAGTTTATTAAGCTTTTATTGTTTATTGATTATATGTCAAAAAAATAATGGTAAAGGAAATATCCTTAATTGGTTTAATATAATATGCATATTATGAATTTTAAATTGAAAATTGTTTTTAATTTTATTAATAAAATAAAATTATAATATAACAAATAATATAAAGCATATTTGTGAACACTTCCTAGTTTCTCTCTTTGAACACATGATGAAAAGTGATATGTGAGAAATGTGATTTATATTATGAAAAAGAGGTTGAAGAGAGTAGTTTTGGATTATAGGCACTAGTAATCCAATTTATAACTAATTTAGATTCCCTATAAATGTTAGTATGGGAAATTTTCTTTTCTCTTGGCATATGAAATAGCAATTTAAGAGCCATTAATTTAGAAAAAATTGTACGTGCCCGTACACAAGCCCACTTCGAAATAAATGTTATGAGTTTCATAAATGTGAATTATACCCCTAGCAACTCCCATTGAAGGGTCACCTTGGGCTGTCATGAAAAAAAACCGATGGACAATCATGGAGAGTCTAGGTGGTAGGTCTGGAGCAAGTAGAGAGATTTGAGATCTGAAGAGGAAATGCTTCCGAAATTGCCATATTATGAATTGTTGTTTGAGTAGGAGAAGAGGGTCAGTCTTTAAAAATTGATAAATTCTAACTAAAACAAATTCTCCATGCAATAGATAGCAGAAGATCCTTAAAACAAATTGGTGGTGAGCATTGGAATATTTTTTTAGGGAGTCTTCAATGGATACCCCCTCCCAAATCAAAGAAACACACAAAGATTTTTTAATATCCCTTCATACTTCTTTGGAAAAAGAATAGGAGAGGAATATATGCATATTTGTCTCATTTTCCTAGCAGTAAAGGTTGCAGCTTCCAAGACCATGAAAGGTCTCTTTTCAAGAGTGTCCTAGGTTGGTACACTATTGTGAAGAAGAAGCCACATGAATACTTTTGTCTTTGGAGGACATTGTAACTTACAAATCCCCACCCAAACTAAGGTGTTAGGCCCATTATGATTTCTTGAGCAAGAGTAGCATATCCAAGCTTTGGAGCATCACCCATAGAAGGATTTGGGGGCCATATCAGCTCATCCTCTTGATTCATAAGTGTTGAGAAATCTAGAGGGTAATAGTTAGAATGATTTATCTTATACTTGATAACTGTTTGTGATGTATTTTTTACTTGTCTTACTTATTAGGTTCTTCTCTTGATACTATGGCGTTCTTATCATCAAACAGCTACCAAAACCATAATATCAACAATACACAAGAACACGGGATATAGGCTGCAAGCCAGGGCCAAAACCTCTGCACTTGAGAGGAAAACCCGCAAATTTCTTCTCTTCTTCTAGGTTCTTCAATTGACAAATTCCAAGATCTCTAGGCCAAGACCAATACCCTTACAAGACCAAGTCCAACCTTCTTGATGATGTGTTTCCTTTTTCCAAGAAACACCCAGTCAAATCTCTTCCAGCAGCACAACTTCGACCCCTAGGAACAGAATTTCGGCCTTTACTACATATATGAGATTTTAGGCCCTCCCAAGAACCGTTGCTTCCACATGTGTGAGATTTTTTGGGCTTCCAAGACTTATTGAGACCTTCGCTTGACTCTCTCCTTCTTCTAGGGCTTAAGTATGACATAATGAGCCTTCCTTCGACCTTCTTTCTACACTTTCTCCAAGTTTATTCCTGCAGTAGAAAAACCCTGACCCAGCAGAAAAAACCCTAGTCTCCTTCCTTCGCACGTGTGAAGAGAGAGAGAAATGACCTAATCACTTGATCTTCATCCTTCTTCTTTCTTCGCTAGCCTCTATCTTCTTATCCTTCACTTGCTTGATGAGAGAATGAATTATGTACATAGGAGGTTGATTTCCCTCCTATATATAGGCCTTTAAGATGGACGAATTACCTCAAAGTAGGTCGAATTCTTAGATGGCAGGCTGACTTAGTCTTGGAGGGTATTTTGACACTTTTAAATACAAAAATAATCTTTTTACAAATTACAATGTGTATGATGGGGTCTTCATCATATGACAATGACTCTTTTGATTTCTTGACCTAGGACAAACCCTAGAAGCACTCAATGGGTGCTTGACCTCTAAAATAAAAGACCTTGAGCATGAAACCCATTCTTCAAAATAACAATAATAATTTTTCTTTCATTTTACAATATACAAGAATCAAAATTACATTTCATATTTAGGAAGACCAAATCTAGTTACGCATTTTTCAACACTCCCTCTTAACTAGGGAGGTATTCATATATGATACATGGAAATTCTCAATCTGAAGAGATCTCATAAGAAGAGTCGGATTGGTAAACCATATGTTTAGCATCATACCAACCAGCATTATCACATAGCAAGGCCTTGACTAAAAGCTCTATCTCTCCACACGATTAGAGAACAATGTTGGCAAGACTGATGACTGATAGACACCATCATCATTGTCTCTTAAGATGCATACCCCACTCAAGTGTTCACAGGGTATGTCCTTCCAAGACTATTCTTATCTTGGATTACCAATCCTCAAATAATATCATTCCTTTATGACTACTCTCATCTTGTATGTCTTACCTCATCCTCAAAGAGTATCGGATGCCATATGCTTACCCAATCCTCGATTCTTTCTTCCCAAAGTGAAGAAAAGAATGATGTGTCTATCTCTCCCTCTCAACTAGGGGGGATATATCAACCAGTCCAAGATTATCTCTTAAGTACATGAGATTCTTATTAGGAAGAGATTTTGTCATATGTCAACTACCTGATCATCAGTGGAGATATATCGTAGTTGCAACACACCATCCCACTAACTTTCGAATGTAGTAACACTTGTTATTTATATGCTTTTTCTTTCCATGAAATATTGGGTCTTCAGACATCCTCATACAGTTGGTGATGTCATAATGTATCATGTAGGGTCCAGTGGTCCTTCAAACAAGTCGGATAACAGCTTCCTCAACCAAACAACTTCTCTTCTTACTTCACATGCTGCAATATATTCAGTCGCAACACTACTCAAAGCAACGATTCTTTCTTTTTTCTCATCTAGGAGACCATAGAGGATCCCAAACTAAAACATCCTCCAGTAGTGCTTCTTCCATCATGCTCACTGCCTCCCCAGTCAAAATTTGTATATCCAATGAAGTGGACATCATTCCTCTTATAATACTTCAGGCATTAGTGGATTATTACTTGCAGATATCTTAGTATATGCTTGGCTAATATCCAATGATCATGCTTGGGCTCGACTTGGAACTGATTGAGAATATTCACTGCAAAATAAATGTATGGTTGAGTATTTACCAAGTACATTAGTGAACCAATCAATTGTCTATACATGGTCGAATGCATGGGCTTGATTCATAACTTCTTAGCCTCTTCAAGTTTGTGATCATGGTAGTTCTCACAGGTTTGCAATCCATCATGTCAAACCTCTTCGGCATCTCGATCACATACTTTCCTTGACCTAGATATATCTCATCATGTTTCCACCAAACTTCTAGTCCCAAAGAATAATGCATCAGCCCTAGACCTTCATGTCGAATTTTGCTGCTAGTTGTTTCTTGCACTCTCAAATATGACATTCCATAGGCTTGTGATGAGAAAATCATCCACATACAAAAGAATGATTACAGTTTCATCCTATATAGATTTGGATCAACAAAACTCTTTGAGAATCCCAATCTTTGTAGGTATGCATCTATTCTTGCATACCATGCCCTTGGAGCTTTCTTAAGGCCATATAATGCCTTCTTTAATATACAAACATAAGTTTCTTTATCTTTGACTCCAAATCCAAAGGGTTTCTCTATATAGACTTCTTCATCAATAGTGCCATTCAGGAATGTAGCCTTGATATCCATTTGATGGATGTTCCATCCCATCAATGTTGCCAAAGATACCAATGAAAATATAGTTTTATACCTCATTGTAGGTGAAAATGTATCTTCATAATCGATGCCTTCTTGTTGAGAGAAGCCCCTAGCCACAAATATTGCCTTATATTTATCAATACTTCCATCTATTGCATGTTTGATCTTGTAGAGCACTTGGAAGTTACCACAGATTTGTCTTCAGGCATAGGTACAATCTCCCAAACTCCATTTTTCGTTATTGATTAATACTCTTCATTCATGGAATATTTCCATCCTTGATGTTTGATAGCCTCTTCAAAGGTGGATGGTTATGCTTCTATTAGCTTTGTCATATAGGCTGCATACCCAGAATATATTTTAGGCTTCTTAATTTCCCTAAATATGCCTTTGGCTGCTCCATGTCCATCTGCATCTAAAAGAGTAGATTTCAACCAATTAGGTCTCTTTCTACTTTCACGGATGACCATAGGTTGCACAGGTTCATAGGGACCTTCGTTTTCATAATTTGAATCTTCTTCCTCCCTGGTACATTCCTCTTCAAATATAGGAAGTTATTCATCATCATAGTCCATTGTGAGGTCTTTTTATTTCTTAAATGCAATACTTTCATCAAATATCACATGTCAACTAACTTCTATTCGGTTTCCTTCCTTTATGTAGATCCTATATGCTTTTGAAGTATTATTATAACCAACAAGTGTTCCCTTCATGCTTGTAGGATCCAACTTCTTTCTTTTATCCTTCAGTATGTGAATATAGACGTGATATCCAAGTATTCAGAGATAGTCCACGCTTGGTTTGTTCCCAATGAATGCCTATTTAGGAGTCATGTTGTCTAGTGATCTGTGATGACTTTTATTTTGAATCTTTACATCAACCTTTATTGCTTCACCCCACAGAAAGTTTGGTAAATCTTGATCATTTAACATGACTCTTACACTTTCTTCAATAGATCGATTCTTTCGTTCTTCAACTCCATTTTGTTAGGGATTATATGGGACTATCAGCTCCCTCTTAATCCCAGACTCCTTACAGAAAGCTATGATTTCATTTTAAGTATAGTCTCCTCCATTATTGGACCTTAGAATCTTTATTCTTCTTTCTGTAAGGTTCTCTACTTCAGCTTTGAATTCTTAAAATTCGATGAATAATTCATCCTTGGATTTCAACAAATAAACCCAACTTTTCCTTGAATGGTCATCAATGGATGTCACATAATATAAATTACCTCCAACATACTTTGTAGACATAGGACCACAGACATCGGAATAAATGAGATCCATAATTTCTTTTGAACTTGAAGAACTGCTTCGAAATGGTCTCTTGACATTTTTTCCTAATGCACATCCCTTGCATACTCCTTCATGATCCTCCTTGAGTTTGGGGATGTCATTAACCATTGAATTTAGAGTTGGTAAGATTTTGTAGTGAATGTGACCAAACCATATATGCCAAAGTTCACATGGGCTTACTTCAATGTGAACCAAACCTTGAGAGAGAGGAGTTATAAATCTATAGAGTCTTCCTTCACGAATTCCAATCATCTCTACATTTTCAATGTTACATTTTTTATCCCATACTAAAACCTTTCCATTCATAAAAGCAACTCTATCTCCCTTATCATTTAGACATGAAATCAAAAGTAGATTCTTTTGCAAACCTAGAAAAAAAAAGAATGTTGTTGAGACGAATATTTCCTCCATTCTCTAGCTCTAGCAAGGTTGATCCAATTCCTCTTATAGGATAGATATTCTTGTCACCAAGTTTAATGGAGTAATATTATTTTCCTCTTGATAACGTTTTTAGTTGCTTGTGCTCACCTGTCATATGTCTTGATGCTCCACTGTCAATTACCCAAATATTTTCACCTTCAAATGTGTTAGTAAGTGCTGAGAGTAGTCCTTCGTCCTTTGTAGATGTCTTGGTCATATTATTCTTGATAAATGGAAGATTCCATAATTCCTTGATTCCCCTCTTGAGATGATGTGCTACCACAAAACACTCCTTTAGAAACTTCTTCAAGGGAGTAGTGATATTCATCATGCCCTTAGCAACCTCTAGCTCTGATACCATGTTGAGAAATCTAGAGGGCTATAGTTAGAATTATTTCAGCTATACTTGATAACTGATTATGATGTTTTTTTACCTTTTCTTCCTTACTAGGTTCCTCTCTTGATATTATGGTGTTCTTATAATCAAACAGATACCAAAGTAAGAATATCAACAATACACAATAATACATGATATAGGCTGCAAGTTAGGGCCAAAACCTCTCCACTTGAGAGGAAAACCCACAAATATCTTCTCTTCTTATAGATTCTTCAATTGATGAATTCCAAGACCTCTAGACCGATACCAATACACTTCCAAGACCAATTCTCGCCTTCTTGATGACGTGCTTCCTTTTTCCAGGACAAACCTAGTCAAATCTCTTCCAGTAGAACAACTTCGACCCTTAGCAACAGAATTTCAACCTCTACTGAAGATCTAAGTTTTTTGTTCCTCTCAGCAACAGTTTCTTCCCAGCATGTGAGTTTATTTTTGCCTTCCAAGACTTCTTGAGACCTTCGCTTGACTTTCTCCTTCTTCTAGGGCTTGAGCATGACCTAATGAGACTTCTCCAACCTTCTTTCTGCCCTTTCTCCAAGTTCAATCATGCAATAGAAAAACCCTTACCTAGTAGCAGAAACCCTAGTCTCCTTCCTTTGTCATGTGAAGAGAGAGAGAGAAATGAACCAATCACTTGATCTTCGTCCTTCTTATTTCTTTGCTAGCCTTTTTCTTCTTCTCCTTCTCTTGCTTGATGAAAGAATGAATTGTGTCCATAGGAGGTCAAGTTCCCTCCTATATATAGGCTTCAAAGGTGAATGAAGTACCTCAAATTAGGCCAACTTCTTAGCTAGCAAACCGACTTGGTCTTGGAGGGTATTTTGAAATAATTGTTTATACAAAATATAATGTACCTGATGAGGTATTCATTATATGACAATGACTCTTTTGACTTCTTGGCCTAGGACAAACCCTAGAAGCACTCAATAGGTGCTTGACCTCAAAAATAAAATACCTTAAGCATGAAACTCATTCCTTAAAATAACAATAATAATTTTTCTTTCATTTTACAATATACAATAATCAAAAGTACATTTCATATTTATGAAGACCGAACCTAGTTACACATTTTTCAACAATAAGGGACACAAAAAAATTTCGCAAGGATTTAATATGAGAATCTCAAAGCAGTATGAAATCCTCTTCAATATCGATGTATTTGCAAAGAGATCCAATAGGTTTAAACTATGATAAAATCCCATCACATAATGTGATTTGGGAAGTATAAATCATCTATGTTGATTAAATGTATGAGGGGAATAAGGAGGTTATTTTCTTGGAACCCAAGCCAAGGATCCTTTCTAACTAGAACTTGGAATCCATCTCCTATATGCCATATAAGTCATTTTTCAGTGAGAGGATGGGCTTGAATGATAGCCTTCCAACTGATGGAGCCATTTTTAGATATTTTCTTAGGCGATTTGATCTGATACACTATAGAGTCATGGGAAATGTATTTTGATTTTATTATTTGAGCCCAAAATCCTTGGCCTTGAATCAACCTCCAGACACATTTTGTAATAAGTGATTTTGAGAACATGAAAATTTCTTACAATTCCCATCCCCCGCACGCTTTGGGAATTGTTGATTGTCTCCAAGAGGCTAGCACCAAAGGATTTTTGTCTTCACAATTAACCCATATAAAATGATATGAAAATTTACTTATTTTGTTTAATATTCATCTAGGGGTCCAAGCAATAGATGACTAGTATACATGAATGGCCTCCGTGATATCTTTTACAATTACCAGTTGTTCCACCCTAGGTAGTCATCTGCCACACCAAAGATGAATTTTCCATTCAATTTCTGCCACAAACCATAGGCATTCATTCTCCTTGAAGCCATTTAGTTTTAAGATGAAACAAATATATTTGAAGCCCTACCCAATATTCTCAATTTGTAGGGAGATGCATTCAGAAATGCAATTTCCTTTTCAATTACGTAAGCCCTAGGAGTACATCATGGACTTTGAGTTGTTTATACACATAATCATGGCTTTTCTAAGAGTAGTTAATATACCCTTCAATTGTCCAAGTACCTCAAATTTACTTTGTAGAAAATAAACATATTGTCAACAAAAAGTACAGAGCAATGAAGTAACACTACAAGGAAAAGACCTTCTAGCGGAGGTTTTTGTGGAAACCCCTTTAAAAATAACCCAAGAGTCTGTTTGTAGCGGACGTCAGTAGTGAAGGTGGGTAGGCGAATGTTTTTTGGATGATGTGTCTACAATATACAAACGCATTAGTGCTTTACTATCCATACAAGCATCGGTGCCACATAGAACATGGTGCACCGTGGAAAAATCATTTTTTATAAAATAAAATAAAAACATGGTTCACTAAATAACACAATGCATTGATGCTTGAATAATCGATAGCACTGAAAAAAGGTTAACTTTAAAAAAAAATCAGTGTTATATACACCCGAAAACATTGGTGCCCTTCATGTAGTAAAACACCCCGGTGCATACCAAGAAGGAACATCGCCATAGTTTTTAAATTTCAAAAAAATGTGGTGTTATTTTCCAATGATGGATCAGTGTTGTAAATGTATTAAAACACCCTCGGGCGTCTTCTAAAGAGCACTGCTGCGCAATTTTTAACTTACAAAAAAAATGGTACTAGAGTCAAACAAAGTATCAGTGTGGTACTTGTATTAGAACACACCATTATATATTTTTTAATTTAAAAAATAAAAAAATTTGTGATGCTCTTATCTTCCACATCGGCATTGTTATAGTAACACACCAGAGGAGGGTTAAATAATAATAAAAACTCCCAATCATAAATTCCAGATTTACCATCTACAGTGTTCGAGAGCTTTGAAGCACTGGTGCCACTCTTGCCTCATGCAAGAGCTCTGTCATCAGTTCTTCTCTTGCTCACCATCCTTCCATACCGTGCTCACTGTTAGGTCCCTATACTACTAGTGTGACTCCTTATTGTATTATTGTGCCCATATAGTCCCCATTTTATGCGCCATAGAAGCCCATTATTGTTATTATTGTGCCCCTACAATATTATTATTATGTAGGCTCTGATTGTATTGGGACCCCTTAGACTCCTATATATAGAAAGGAGGTCTTGTCAATTGTATCATCCAAGAATTGTTCATTTGTGTAATGTAAAGTAGGCTTCCCCCTTGAAGAGGCTGATTTTGAAGTCGTTGATCTATATTTTCTATCTTTTTGTGAGCTGGTTTCATAATATTTGGTATCATAGCTTTGGATTTCAGGGTTTTGTTGCTCCAAACAGGTCATCGTGGAATTTTTGCTATCACATTTTCTCTATGAAGTTTCAAAAGCTAAAAAAAAAACCCATTTGAGATGAAATCATTCTTAGCCTTGGCTCCAAATTTTAGATCTTGTGTCACTACATTTTCGGAGATATCATCTGAGGAAGTTAGGGTTTTTGCAAGCTCCAGAATTCCATCTCAAATAGGTCATCGTGGAATTTTCTCTGTAATTTTTCTACAAAGTTTCAGACTCTAAAATTAAAACCCATTTGAGATGAAATATTGATGAAGCTCAGGCCGAATTTCAGATCTTGTTTCACTATATTTTTAGATATGGTATTTTTTGATGATATATTAATCTACAGCAAGTCTTGGAAGGATCATGTTCAACATGTTGATAGGGTGCTCAAACTAATGGAGGAGAAACAATTATATGCAAAAATCTCCAAATGTTTCTTTGGAGTACAAGAGGTAGAATATTTGGGTACTCAATTAGCTCATATCTCATCTTATCATCCTCAATCTGATGGGAAAAGGGAGATAGTGAACAAATGTTTGGAAGGATATCTTTGTTGTTTTGTATCTGATAAACAAACATAATGGGTCGAGTGGTTGCCTCTGGCTAAATGGTGGTATAACACTTCCTTCCATACTGTAGCAAAAATGACCTCCATTTATGGCACTTTATGGATATCATCCACCATCCATCACATCATCTTTAAAAGAAAATTCTAAGGTTCAAGCAGTGGAAGATCACATCGATCATCAATAACAAGCTCTCAAACTTTTAAAGGATAACCTCACTTTGGTGCATAATAGAATGAAACAACAGGCAGATCAACATCGCAGCGAAAGAAGTTTTGATGTAGGTGACTGGGTATTTCTACGACTACAACCATACAAACAAATGTCCCTCAAGCAAGCTAACAAGGATAATAAATTATCACTAAAGTATTATGGTTCATACAAGGTGTTACAAAATATTGGTACTATGGCATACAAATTGGAGCTTCTTACATCTTCCCAAGTGCACCCAGTTTTCCATGTTTCATGCTTAAAGAAGGCTATAGGTGAGAAGATCCAAGTTCAAACAATATTGCTAGAACTTGAAGAGCAAGGGAAAATCATATTGGAACCAGAAGTAGTCACAAAAACAAGAAATCAATAGCTACGAAATCGATCAATTTCAGAGTATCTCATTAAGTGGAAGAACTTACCTGCTGAAGATGCCACATGGGGGGATGAGAATTTTATACAGAAGCATCCAGAACTACTCAAGTGTTGAGGAAAACACTTTTGAAGGAGAGGAGCATGTTAGGTCCCTATACTACTAGATTAACCCCTTATTGTTATTAGTGCAACCCCCTTATTGTATTATTGTGCCCATATAGTCCTCATGTTATGCCACATAGAAGCCTACCATTTTTATTGTTGTGCCCCTACAATATTATTGTTAAGTAGGCTTTGATTGTATTGGAACCCCTTAGACTTCTATATATATAAAAGAGGTCTTGTCATTTGTATCATCCAAGAATTGTTCATTTGTGTAATGTAAAGGAGGTTGATTTTGAAGTAGTTGATCTATCTTTTTGTGAGCTCATTTCATAACACTCATAGCTTGACTTTTTTCAAATTGTCGTGAAAAATAAATAAATAAATAAATAAAATAAAATCTCCATTACATGTCAACAATGCCTCCCCGACGAGAAAATTCCAAGTAATGTCTATGTTTCTCTCTAATTGAAATTTTTAGCGGATTAGAATTGCAAATTAGCTTAAAACCTCCATTTTTTTTTTTAAATAAAATATCCCTGCATAGTACGCTCGATATGTTTGGCCCACATTGATAGCGGTGCAACCTCTAAATTTAGAGGGTGCATCGTAGTTCAGTTCATGAAGATAACACACCGTTATTTTTGCAGTGTGTTTCGTGAATGAAAACGCACCGAGAAAGCTATAAGTTGTACGTTAGTGCATACAACTTTTAAGATACGCCTGGTGCATTTATATTTACTAAACACGCTGCAAAAATAATATTTCAAAATATAGATATAGGTCAGTGTGTTCGATAACATACTTTATGTAACAGTGCGAAAGGTTATACATGCACACCGATGCATAAGTGTGACGCACCATGATGAAAAAATAAATTTGTGAACCAACAATGATGTGTCATATGTTTGTGCACACCGATGCCGATGCGATTGTGTTTGAGAATGCACTAGAGCCTATGCATGATTATGTTTTGGGCACACCGATGATTTTTATTTTTATTTTGAAAGTTATGTTTCCATATTTATAAATATATTTTTTGTTTAATTAAAAAAAAATTGTATTTTATATATGAGGCTAATGTATTTTATATGCCAATCATGTAGCAAAGACATCATCAGAGTGAGTAACAATAAGAGCAGGAGCAAATGGCAGACCAATACAATTTGGTCCACCATGGGAAGCAAAAGAGAGGGAGAGGGATTTATACCATCACCCTATTACTGCAGCAACCCGAGCGCTCTTAAGGAATGTAGGCCTCCTTAAGTACTATGAGGAGGCTACATCCCTGAAAGCACAATTTGTCTTACAGTGCATATGATCCGCCGATGGAGTGTCCAGGAGCAGGGTTTCCATGTTGATCCCAGGGCGTGGTATAGGCCCTCTAAGCAGGACATATACTTTATCACTGTCTTATCCAGTAGAGGGGGGGGATTTTCCCCAGTTCACTGATGTCCCCCATGGGGTTGCAGCTGAGAGTCAGCTTGCCTACACTCGGAGATATGTCGGGCCTCATGTAGTACGTTCAACAGATTTTCAAGTGTGTGGTGGACAACTATGGATTTCTTCTTTTGTTGCACAGGAGGTTAGGTGCCTCTTGTTATTAGTCACCACTATTGCACACTTTCATAGTGATGGGAAGTGCATTAGTTGGCCTCTTTTGTATTATTCAAATTATTTGATTCATGAGCCACGTTGTATCAAATGGTCTACCATTTTTTGGGGCAGTTTTGTATGGCTTTAGATAGATGTCGTGCATTGATACATAGGAGAGCAACCTTATCTTTCGCTTCAGAGATTTTTTGTTTATTTTTTTAGAGGTTCCAATAAATGAGGCCTACATTTGACCGCCACCCTCCTAGGTTGATCATTGAGGTCTGGATGTGCTTGTGGGGGCAGATGATTCCCAAGAGGGGCTTGTCGTAGTATCCAGCCAGGATTTCCCCCCGGGCACTGGCACTACTGGTCAGTGAGGATGACCATGTGTTTGTCTCATTGGCATTTCCGTACACAGGGATTGATTGGAGATATTGTCTAAGCATCCTCTTCACATCGTTTGAGCATCCAGATGATAGAGGTAATATTAGTGTTTTCTTCAAAGTAATATAATTTCATTTTATTGTTTTAATTAATTAGAATAAAATTTATTCTAGCATGTTCTTTAACTTGTTTTATTAAATTATTTAATGAAATTGTCTAATTATTGTTGTGTACTATATATTTTGTAGACATTGACACATTTGATGGGGACATGCCTCCTCCCCCACCAGATGGAGGAGATGAGGAGATGGGCAAGGCCCAAGAGGCTGAGGCACATCTGCAGGGGGTCATGAGTGTCCAGGGCCATAATGTTGGTCTACAACTTCGGATGGACTATTGTGACAGATTGGTCAGAGTTTTGGTTGAGGAGGGAGTCTGCACTATGAGGGCTCGAGATATCAATGCATATCCTAGGTTTTTGGATCTCTGCTATGATTTTCCAAGTGAGATTATGTCTCTTATGCATCGTATCATTGGAACTATTAGGCTACTAGCATCAATGAGGGATGCAGGGCATGTAGCGGCAAATACATCAAATGAGGGTGGTGATCATGATCATGATGATGAGAGTGGTGATCATGATCATGATGATGATGGTGGTGATCATGATCCTTCTGGTAGTATTACCCAATTGAATCATGGAAGTAAGGATTTCGGTGATCCTTCTGGTAGTACAGCTCCTCCTTAGTCGCTTGATGACGAGATGTCAGAGCTAGAGGATGTGCTTTATGTTTCTCATGACGGAGCAAAAAAACCACCTCCTCCTCCACCTCAGAGTTAGCCAGACCACATTGAGGCAATAGTTAACCATCCATTGTCTTATGTTGCAAACCAGCCACCTCCTCCTCCACCTCGAAGTTCGACAAATGTTGAGGAAGTAGTTTTCCATCCATGTTCTTCAACTACAGACCAAGCTGACACTACTACATTTTTTGTATCAGATATTTGATTGCAGTTATTTGACTTGATGTAGTTATTTGACTTCTTTGTGTGTGTGTGTGTGCATTTGTGTGTGTTTATTTGTGTGTGTGTGTGTGTATGTGTGTGTGTGTGTGTGTGTGTGTGTGTGTGTGTGGTGCATTTTTTTGTTCATGTTTATGTACTTCATTTATATGTTGGATTTGGTCTGTATATTGTTAGGTGATGTTAGAGATGTTCATTTAATGTGCTTTGAGATAGATGTGTATGTGATAGCGGTTATTTGACATGAGATGTATATTAATTTGAGGATGTGTGTCGTGATGATGTTAGATTACAATGTTTGTGTTTTGTTATACATGATTACAATGATGATGCCATGTTAGATTATTAGATTTATGTGTTGGCTAATGACATTTATATGTGCTAGAGGTGTAAATAATTATATGATGGTAGTGAATTTGAATGTGTATCTTAGATAGCAGACATATACAAAATCCAAATGACTTATAATTCAATGGTTGGCCAAACTAATTCAAAAGACCAAATCAAAGAAAGAGGTTGAAAGGATCGAGGATATTGAGGAGCGTCGAGGGGTTCAGACCATTCTGTAACCTAGAATCCACAGTTAGCTCCCTTCACAATCACCTCTAGTGCGCTTGGACCCGGCCAAGCTGCACCCCAACCCAATGGCAGATATGAACCGAAACCTTGGAGGCCTCTCATTCAAATACATGGTCACAGGTCGGTCTCCAGACCAATATTCTTTCTTCATAAGGTTGGCCTCCAGCTCTGACTTCTGTCCCCCTGGAGGAAACTCTGAAAATAGAGAAACTTGCCACACCCATCTAAAGGAACGACCTCAGAGGAACACAGAAAAAGAGAAAAGGAAAAAGAAAGAACCACTCTCAACAAATGGTATGGCCTCGGCTAACTCCTCCTCCATAGATACAAACACAACAAGGAATCAAGAACAACAGCAAGAGCGGAGCACAAAAATAAAGAATAACTGCAACCCCATAGCCAAGCATATCCCAGAAATGGAAATCCAGGACTCAGGAGGTGCGGTCTATAGAGAATACATGCAAGAACATGCAGTCATATGTAAATTTATGGGCATTTGGCTGACTGAAAAAGCCCTGAATTGGTAGATACAAAGAAAATGGACACCCAAGGGGGAGATAAGACTCCAACTGGGTTCCAAAAAATTCTTTACAGTAATCTTTGACCTCCTAGAAGACAGAGACAAAAATTTTTAAGGAGGGTCCTATTTCTTCATCTTAGCAGGCCTATACATGAGATTCTAGAAGGAAAATTTTACACCAGAAAAGGAGGACTTTACAAGAGTTCTAGTCTGGGTGTGCCTCTATTCCCTACCAACTGATTACTGGGCCCCTTCAGTTTTAAAGGGCATAGGAGATCAGTTGGGACAGTATATTAAAATGTCTGAAGGAAGAAGAAATGGACACTACATCTCCTATGCTAGAATATGTGTGTATATAGACGTCTCTGGAGCCCTTCTAGATGCAATCAAATTAATTTTCGAGGATGCAGTCTAGTTACAAAACATAGACTATGAACACATCCCCTTCAGGTGAGTAAGTGCCATGAGCACGGTCACCTCTTCAGAGACTGTCCTTTAAATAAATCCCCTAAAATATCTGATCATGTAGGCAAAAAAAGAAGACAGCGAAGGATACATCCAACTCAACTCCAGGAACAAGAACAGTAAGAAAAAGACTATCCCCAAAAAGCAGTATTGTAATGAGGCAAATCAAAACTCATTCGATGCCATGAACATCACACAAGAACAAGCAGATCCAAACTATCAGACAGGAGAAGAAGCAAGAGAAGAGGAACATATTCAAGCAAACACGGAACTAGATGATAGGGATGCAGATAACAGCAATAGAGAAACGAGCACTCATAAAAGGACACCAAAATGGAACAAATAGCGATCAAGGAAACACCAGAGGAGAGTGCCATAGAATATGCATTGGAGGGGATTGACCTCGCAACCATCACAGAGGAATGGAAGTTAACACCAACTACAAAAAATTGAAGGATCTTACCTCCTTCAAGGAGATCTAAAACTCAAGGCACTCCACCCCTCACAAGAAAGCAACGCATCAAAAGGCATATTAGCAAACATTCATGTAGGAGGAATCAACCTCAAATCAGCTCTGTTATCACTTAGTAATTTCCCAAGGTTAAAGAAAGAGATCACCGAGCTAACCACAAACCACTTTTGGAGCATAGGCTTTAGCCAAGCTAGGCTTAGAGAGGGCTTTCTTTATATGATTTAGCTTTGTTTGTTGGGATTCTAGGCTAGTTCTGGATGTTCAGGGGGGTTTTGATTTGTATTAAAGATTGGGTGGTGGGATCCTTAAAGCAGATGGATAGAATGATGTCTTTAGTCCATTGGGCTATGGAGTCAACAGAAGGGCAGCTCAACTAGATCAACTCACTAAAGGGAATGTTCAAAGGGCAAGATAGCAGAGTAGAGTGCAGGTCTTTGGACTAGAGGGGTGAAATGGTTTGAATCAGGGTGAGAGAGAAATTAAGAATTCTCAGACTAATATTTGAATGAGGAACAAAGGGTAATCGGAAACAAAGCGCAATTAAGAATCCTTTGCTATAGATTATAAAGAGACAACCTAAATTAAGGAGCAATTAAGAATTCCTTAACTTAGATATCAGTAGAAAACATGTATTTGCCTAACTGTTAAAATAGAGTGTAATTAAACAAATTCTGAGATAATACTCGAGTTATAGCATTCAGATTCAGAAATACATTGTGGAAAAACTTTAAGAAATATAACAACAACATGAGAAAATACTTGTTTGCACTTCACTCAACACATGAATCCTTTGAAATATCTGGTCTTTATTCACCAATCCAGCTTGTTGGCTCAATCACTGATCCAATAGCTTTACAGTATTTTGATCAAGAAGCCTATAGAAATGTCTAAGAATCCACCCTACATACTTCGAATTATGAAGTATTTATACTAAAGTCTTATAGAGACAGCTTTTGAACTGCTTTCATGTTGTCCCATTTATTGTGGTACTGTTGGCCTTTATGATTTGGTTTTAGCCCTTTATGCTCTTTGTTGTTTGTACTTTCATGTTGGATGTTTCATTTACATTTGGCTTTCCTCTGATACTCTTTGACACTGATACTATTTCACTTTTATGACATGTCTTTATCCTTTACTGTGTTTTTATTTTTACTGTACATTTTAACTGTTTGTTGTGTATTTCAACAGTAAATTCTTTAGTTGTTATGTGTATCAGCATTGGGTAGTTGTTATTGGTCAAGTTTCTATATGTTTTATCTATTTGTATTCTAACTGAATACTCTATCTAGTTCCTCTGTTTTGACAATCAATGCTTCTGTGTGAATGTTTTCTTCTCTGCTCCTTGTATAGTTGTCTTCTTCTCTGTTCTGCGTGTAATTGTTTTCTTCTTCTGAATATAGGATTTTTAATAGATTCCTTGTCGAGTCTTGGAATAAAAAAGCTTCGTGACTAGTATCGAAATTGTTTATCCAAGCTCTAGTCTTCTGCCAATTCCTGCAAAAGTCAACAATTATTAAGAAAACACAGGGTCACAGGAAAGGTAATTGATGGTTTCTTTTGCACAGGTATGTCTGAGGAAGGAATCGTGGTAGTGTTTTTAACGTAATCAGATGTCAAATTGTGTTGCAAAGGTTCAGGGTGGGGCCAAAGGGTTTAATGGTTTTTTCTGTGAAATGAGGCAAAAAGCATGAAAACGAGGGTTTTCCTCGTTTTAAGGTTTAATGGGCAACTTTTTGAATTTTGCGCAGAAACTCATTTTTATGAATAGTAAGTGGTTTATCGGGTTGGTGGGGAGGCGATATTGGAGGTGATCGCACCGCTTATGAGGTGAAGGCAGTATTTAGGAGGGGTCACCTGATCTACTCTAGCGCCTGACACGTAGCCATCGGGGAGCCAGGGAAAACTGCTTTATCAGGCGGGCAACATTCGGCCATCAAGCGTAGTCAATATGGTTGTGGACCAACCGTTCGATGAGGGGGATGTTGATCGGATGGCAATCGGGAGAGGGAAGCACGCGGGTGATAAAAGCATGGGTTTAGGGCAGTCCCAACGCTTTAAACCTCGGCGGTATGGGTTTATTTAAGACTTAATCTTGGGTTTAAAACGATCGGTCGGGGCTTAATGTAGGTTTAACTTATCTTTGGGTAAAGTTCAAGCATCGAGTGAGCTCGATATGGCTGTGCATCATTGGATTAGGGTGCAGATGATCGGACGATGGTCGGGTGGTTAAATAGCATGGATGAAATGAACTGAGGTTTAGGGGGGGTGCAGGACTTTAATCACGGCGAATCGGGATTATTTAAGGTTAATGAGGGGATTTGTTTGTTTTGTCGGGATAAGGGGTAAACATATAGTTTTCACTAAAACTAAGGGTTGGGGGTATTTACATAGGGATTTAATTAATATACGAGAAAAGGTTTTTATCGAGAATTATATAATAAAGTTAACAATTAATATGGAATGTGATGGGCGGAGTGGATATTTCCTTAAGTAAAAAGGTAAAGTGTAATATTTGTGCATATGCTTTATACTTAGGATAAAGCGTTTTTTGTAGGTTTTTGGGTGAAATAGGATTTACATGGGGGATTTTCACTTTTTCTAGGCAAATGGTGTTTAACCTTAGGAAAAGGAGTTTTATTGGGGTAATGAAGGGGGGATGGATTTTATGAAGGGGATTCTAGCACTTGATGTCCATAATCCATTAAGTCGAGGGTTCGGTCCCACCAAAAGTCAAAGAAATGCTCTAAGCCTCTTTAACTTGAAGATTTGAAGTACTAGAACATACTTGTAGATAGGAAATTAGTAAGTAAGGGGAAATGAATGAGGGGGAGTTAATTACACTAACTTGTAAACCTTTGATTTTTCCTTCATAATTGATCATACATATTATCACATATGTCTAAGCATGATGAATGTGTTTTGATTCAATCAACCTTGTAGTTCAACAACCTTTCTTCTACTTACCCATTTCTTACCCTAACATGTTTTCTTCATTTCTTTGGGTGCATTTAGGCTAGCAAAACCTTATTCTGTCATTTCTTTTATAAACCCAAACTATCTATTTCTAACCTTATATCATCCAAGGGCTTAGATTAAGCTTATGAGCTCCTTTTATTTTCTCTACCTATCTATGATATGCCAATATTAGACTATTTGGTCAAATTTTATTCTCTAGCTATAAACATCAAATTCAAAGCATGAAATAACCAAGATTAAATAGTTTGTTTACCATGGATTGTGGCATGAATAACAAGCTGCACATAATAATTATTATGCATAAAAGTAAATAGTAGTGGCATTTAGACTTGCACACTTTCATGGTCTCTTTTTGTTTTGGGAGTTCATATATTTTCATTTTT
Source organism: Pinus taeda (assembly GCA_000404065.3). Taxonomy (NCBI): domain Eukaryota; kingdom Viridiplantae; phylum Streptophyta; class Pinopsida; order Pinales; family Pinaceae; genus Pinus; species Pinus taeda. The sequence goes on along the minus strand of APFE031270154.1, from coordinate 111,319 downwards.
TTGACCTTCTCTTATTATTTTGTCCTTTGATTTTTCTTTTACGACATACCCTTTCTACATTTTTTAATTTTTTAATATGGAAAGCATTTGTAGAAAGCAAAGGTATGTACAATATTACAAGGCTTAACCTTAGTCATTAAAAATTATGACTTCTATTGGTTTAGGAACTTAACAGTGGCTCCACATGGGGATGGTATCTCCTTGTGAGATGTCAAGAACACCGTCGACTAGTAGCCTGATCCATTAGGCCAATCCCAAACATGTATATGCTTTGTTGTATAATCTCTATGACTAAAACTCTTGAATTGAAACTACAACCTTTTCTGCAAACTGAAATCTGATCTAACATAAACTTGCTGCTGAAAAACTGAATTTATTCAAATTGAAATCCTACCTATTTACTCTAATCAGTTGTCCAACTGTTGGTTAGGTAAAATGAAACAACCAATGCAACCATTCAAGCATGATATACATTGATGGATTTTGCTGCTTGGGCTTGTTTTTTATTAAAATTGAGATTCTAAAGCTAATTGTAACCTTGTCAACCAATGAGAAGATAAAGAAATACTTGATTTCCTTTGTGGACTCTAAAAAATGTACAAAAGGATCTTCCGAAATATATACACTATTTTTCAACTAATTTAAGCAATTGTACAATTGTTCTGGATGGCCTCTATGCCATGAAACTGAAATGTCATTTTTATCTTTAACACCCTGCATATTTTGTGATGATATTTCTACTGATTGAAATGTTTGTCTAGTGAAACCTTATCATCTTGACTTTAACTCTCATAGTCGGTTAATGGAGAAAATTCTGATTGTGTTCATTACCCAACCTATCAGCTATTGGTTCATAAACAACTTGAAAGGATTGTTGCAACTTATTGCATATAGGTTTGAATGGAACTTCATAGATTTTTACAAGCTTCTCATCCTTTTCTTTAGAGATTTTATACCACATTCCTTTAAAAACTGAAATGATTCAAAACAAAGAGGCAAAGAAGCTCCACTTATTTCCAAATTTTTTGCACTTTCTTCCTCACTTTCATAGCTGATATGGATAAGATGGTCACTGTTTTCAAGCTGCTAAAACTGAATTCCTTTATTTCCCAAACTAGTTTTTGATTTCTCTGTAAATTTAGTTTGGATTTGGAGAACATAATTATCATCATATTGATCATATTTAGGGAAATATTTAAAAGAATTAATGTCATCAAACATACACATTAGATCAACAGATTTCTCCTCCACATATTGCTCTATGAATCTATCTTCTGATCTATGGTAGTTGGAATTAGCAGGAATTTGTTCATAGTTGTCAACCTCTTTTTTTTGTGAAATAAATGTGTCATGGTAATTTTGAGCAAAAAAATTATCTTTCATGGTGATATTTTGTATCCTTTCCTCTATCTTTCTTACCAAAATGTCGAGTTTTACCTCTGCAATGTTTTTTTCCTTTGCTTCTACTTTAAACTTTTCTCTTCTAATTTGCAGATTAACTTCTACATCTACTGCAATGTTCTGCATCTGTTCTAGTGTTGAGGGGTTTCTTTCTCTTAGCTGAAATTCTATCTCTGGATCAAATGCTTTTGGATAGTGAAAGAGAGTCGAATCATGAGGAGGTCTTATATTTGATGGCATTGAATAATAGACTTGATTAAATTTGTCAGAAAATTGTTGTATTGTTTCATTTCGTTGTCTTTTTAACTAATTATATTCTTCTATGATCACAAAAAGATTGACTTTGATTATCCATCTATCAAGGAAAATTTTGACAAACTGTTGGAAATTTGAGATGCTTGCAATAGGTAAATTCTTGAACCAACCCTTTATTCTACTTTGCAAAGAAAGAGAAAAAAGCCTGATAATAACATCATCTTCATCAATTTCAAATAAGCTCAGTTAATTCTCAAAACCTTGAATATGTTTTTGGGCAGTGAGACCATTTTCTCCATCAAACCTAGGGAGATACGTGTAATAATTGTTAGGGAAAGCATGGAGCGTAGGAGGTAAGATGAGTGGCTTATATCTATTAGGAACTTTATAAGGTACAGGAATATGTACAGGGATTGTATGATTATTCTTGATTTTTTTATGCTTCTCAATTGGAAAATGATATTCATAAGAGTTAGAAGAATGTTGCCCAAATGTGTAAGGAGACTTTATATCTACAATTTTCAAAGGGAAGTAATCAAAAATTAATCTAAAATCTTCTCTAAAATACAATACACCTTGAAAAAATTTATTGATGAGAAAGAACATAATGTCTTGGATAACAATCCAAGTTAAAAGCCTGATCTTTTCATATTGTTATTTCAAGTCCATTCCTCCAGTGGAGTCTTGATTGTGAAATCGATTTGGAGTTGCCAGGTGTATGATTTTAACCTTTATGTGTCTAATCACTATCCACCATCATAGATCAGATTTGAACCTGTAAAATATTTCTGAAGAAAATGTTAGTCTTCCCCAACAGAGTCACCACTATGTTATCACTCAGTAATTTCCCAAGGTTAAAGAAAGAGATCACCATGGTAACCACAAACCACTTTTGGAGCATAGGCTCTAGCCAAGCTAGGCTCAGAAAGGGCTCCATCTAGATGATTTAGCTTTGTTTGCTAGGATTTTAGGCTAGTTCTGAATGTTCAGGGGGTTTTTTATTTGTATTGAAGATTGGGTGGTGGGATCCTTAAAGCAGATGGATAGAATGATGTCTTTAGTCCATTAGGCTATGGAGTCAACAGAAGGGTAGCAAAACTAGATCAACTCACTAAACGGAATGTTCAAAGGGCAAGATAGCAGAGTAGACTGCAGGTCTTTGGGCCAGAGGGGTGAAATGGTTTGAATCAGGGTGAGAGAGAAATTAAGAATTCTTATACCAAGATTTAAACGAGGAACAAAGGGTAATCAAAAACAAAGGGCAATTAAGAATCCTTTACTATAGATTATAAAGAGACAACCTAAACTAAGGAGCAATTAAGAATTCCTTAACTTAGATATCAGTAGAAATCATGTATTTGCCTAACTGTAAAAACAGAGTGTAACTAAATAAATTCTAAAATAATACTCCAGTTATAGCATTCAGATTCAGAAATACATTATGGAAAAACTTTAAGAAAGATAACAACAATGTGAGAAAATACTTGTTTGCACTTCACTCAACAAATGAATCCTTTGAAACATCTGGTCTTTATTCATCAATCCAGCTTGCTGGCTCAGTCATTGATCCAATAGCTTTACAGTCTTTTGATAAAGAAGTCTATAGAAATGTCTAAGAATCCACCCTACATACTTCAAATTATGAAGTATTTATACTAAAGTTTTATTACAAAATATCTCAAACTAACTTGAGATTTAATCTAGGAAATGAGAATATCTTCTTGCAAGAAGATAGAGACAGCTTTTGAACTGCTTTCATGATGTCCCATTTATTGTGGTATTGTTGGCCTTTATGGTTTGGTTTTAGCCATTTATGCTCTTTGTTGTTTGGACTTTCACATTGGATGTTTCATTTACATTTGGCTTTCCGTTGATACTCTTTGACACTGATACTCTTTCACTTTGATGACCTGTCTTTATCCTTTACTGTGTTTTTATTTTTACTGTACATTTTAACTCTTTACTGTGTATTTCAACAGTAAATTCTCTATTTTTTATGTGTATCAGCATCAGGTAGTTGATATTGGTCAAGTTTCTATATGTTTTATCTATTTGTCTTCTAACTAAATACTCTGTTTGGTTCCTCTATTTTGACAGTCAATGCTTCTGTGTGAATGTTTTCTTCTCTACTCCTTGTATAATTGGCTTCTTCTTTGTTCCATGTGTAATTGTTTTCTTCTTTTGAATATAGGCTTTTTAATAGGTTTCCTGTCGAGTCTTGGAATAAACAAGTTTCGTGACTAGTATCGAAATTTCTTATCCAAGCTCTAGTCTTCTGCCAATTACCTGCAAAATTCAACAATTATTAAGAAAACACAGGTTCACAAGAAAGGTAATTGATGGTTTGTTTTTGCACAGGGATGTCTAAGGAAGGAGTCATGGCAGTGTTTTGAATGTAGTTGAAGGTCAAATTGTGTTGTAGAGGTTTAGGGTGGCGCCGAAGGGTATAATGGTTTTTTCTATGAAACGAGGCAAAAAGCATGAAAACGAGGGTTTTCATGGTTTTAAGGTTTAACGGGCAACCTTTTGAATTTGGCACAGAAATCCATTTTTATGAATAGTAAGTGGTTTATCGGGTTGGAGGGAAGGTGGTATTGGAGGTCGTCGCACCACTTATGAGGCGAAGGCGGTATTTAGGAGGGGTCACCCGATCTACTCCAGTGCTTGGCACGTAGCCATTGAGGGGCCGAGGAAAACCGCTTTATCGAGCAGGTAACGTTCATCCATCGGGCACGGCGAATATGGTTGTGGACCATTGGATGAGGAGGATGTTGATCGGATGGAAATCAGGCGAGGGAAGCGCGTGGGTGATAAAAGCATGGGTTTAGGGGGGGCCCAGCGCTTTAAACCTCAACGGTATGGGTTTATTTAAGACTTAATCATGGGTTTAAAACGATTGGGCGGGGCTTAATGTAGGTTTAACTTATCTTTGGGTAAAGGTCGGGCATCGGGTGAGCCCGATATGGCTGCGCATCATCGGATTAAGGCGCAAATGATCGGACGGTGGTCAGGTGGTGAAATAGCACGGATGAAATGAACTGAGGTTTAGGGGGGGTGGGGCAGGACTCTAATCACGGCGGATCGGGATTATTTAAGGTTAATGAGGGGATTTGTTTGTTTTGTCAAGATAAATGGTAAACGTATAGTTTTCATTAAAACTAAGGGTTGGGGGTATTTACATAGGGATTTAATTAATATACGGGAAAAGGTTTTTATCGGGAATTATATAATAAAATTAATAATTAATATGAAATGCGATGGGCAGAGTGGATATTTCCTTAAGTAAAAAGGTAAAGTGTAATATTTGCACATATGCTTTATAATTAGGATAAAGTATTTTTTGTGGGTGTTTGGGTGAAATAGGATTTACATGGGGGGTTTCGCTTTTTCTAGGCAAATGGTGTTTAACCTTAGGAAAAGGAGTTTTATTGGGGTAATGAAAGGGGAATGGATTTTATGAAGGGGATTCTAGCACTTGATGTCCATAAGCCATTAATTCGAGGGTTTGGTCCCACCAAAAGTCAGAAAAATGCTCTGAGCCTCTTTGACTTGAAGTATTTAAAGTACACAAACATACTTGTAGATAGGAAATTAGTAAGTAAGGGGAAAATGAATGAGGGGGATTTATTTACACTAACATGTAAACCTTTGCTTTTGCCTTCATAATTGATCATACATATTAGCACATATGTCTAAGCATGATGAATGTGTTTTTATCTAATCAACCTTGTAGTTCAGCAACCTTTCTTCTACTTACTCATTTCTTACCCTAACATGTTTTCTTCATTTCTTTGGGTGAATTTAGGCTAGCAAACCCTTATTCTATCTTTTCTTTTATAAAACAAACTATCTATTTCTAATCTTATATCATCCAAGGGCTCAAGTTAAGCTTATGAGCTCCTTTTATTTTCTCTACCTATCTATGATATGCCAAGATTGAACTATTTGGTCAAATTTTATTCTCTAACTATAAACATCAAATTCAAAGCATGAAATAACCAAGATTAAATAGTTTGATTACCATGGATTGTGGTATGAATAACCAGCTGCACACAATCATTATTATGCATAAAAGTAAATAGTAGTGGCATTTATACTTGCACACTTTCATGGTCTTTTTTTTGGGGGGGGTTCATATATTTTCATTTTTTTGACCTTCTCTTATTCTTTTGTCCTTTGATTTTTCTTTTACAACTTACCCTCTTTACATTTTTTAATTTTTTAATATGGAAAAATTTTGCAAAAGGCAAAGGTATGTACAATATTACAAGGCTTAACCTTAGTCATTCAAAATTATGACTCATATTGGTATAGGAACCTAACAAGCTCCTCCAAGAACTGGGAGCCAATCTCATTAATGAAGGAAAAGTAAAAGCTTTGGACCTAAACCCCTCTCCTTACTTATGAACTGCATTTCTTGGAATATAAGAGGACTAAACAATCCTAGGAAGAAATGAATCTTGAAAAATAGAATCTTGTTTGACAATCCTGATATTCTCCATATTCAAGAAACCAAACTTGAGTCAGTGCACCCCTATCTCCTCCAAAACATCTGCTTCAAGCCTTACAGCTTCTTAGCCAATTTGGTGTTAGGTTCTGCAAGAGGGATCATGACATTATGGAAAAACTTGAAGTTTGAACTCACCTCCTCTTTGTCAACTCACCACTCCATTATCGTTGTCCTGAGAATCATTGGTACCAAGGATAGTATCTGCATAAACAATTTCTACTCCCCCCACAAGGTCATAGACCGTATCAATATGCTTCAATGCATCTCCAACTCGCTTGACCCCATACATCTCCCTTTCCAAATCATAGCAGGTGATTTTAGCATGATTCCTAATCTGGCAGAGAAAAGGGGAGGCATCCGAAAGCTTGACAAGGGCTCTGAGGCTTTCCATGCAACCATATAAAGGGTCAACTGCATCAACATCCCCACCAGAAATGTCATTTTCACTTAGAACAATCGAAGAGGAGGGGAACGACAAATTGACCATTTCCTCCTATCGAAAAAAACTTACTTAAACTCTTGGGAAACGGAGGCTCGTGTCCTCCTGCAAGAAGGCTCGGATCACTGGCCCATCTCTCTAAAGATTCAAATCTCTACTCGTCCAAAAAATAATCCTTTTAGATTCGAGGCCTTCTGGTTGGATCAACCGGACTTCCTAGATAGAATGAAGCATTGGTGTACCAACCCTCCCACTAGATTTGGCAACAAAATGTACTTCTTCCAACAAAAACTAAAATATCTCAAAGAAGAAATCAAAAAGTGGAACAGGGAATCATTCGGCGATATCATTACGAAGAAAAAAAATAAAGCTCAAGCTGGAGCTTCTCCAGCAAAACATCATTGAAGAGGGCTATACAAACAACAACAAGAAAGAGGAACAGAAACTACAACAAATACGGGAGGAAAGGGCTACCCAGGAAGAGAAGTTACGGCAACAAAAATCTAGAATCAACTGGCTGAAATGTGGGGAAAAGAACACTGCATTTTTCCACAAATCTATGATACAACACAAAAGGAACAACATAATTCTAGCTTTGAAGAATCGAGATGGGCTTCTCACTCACTCTTAAGTGGAGATGGAAGCAAAGCTCACTCATTACTTCAGCTCTCCACTCAAGGAGCCAAGGAACGACCAGGATCGGGACATTAAAAAAATGACCAATCACATTCCCAAGATCCTTACAGAAGAGAATAATAAAATGCTCTTAAGAAAATTCTCCCTCCAGGAAGTGGAGGATGTTGTCATAGGTATGCCCAATGGTAAAGCCCCTGGTCCAGACGACTTTACCATAGATTTCTACAATCATGCTGGCCTATCCTTAAAAATGAGGTCCATGCCCTTGTTAAGGAATCTCACATTCAAAAGATTGTCCTAAAATCTCTAAACTATATGTTCCTCACTCTAATTCCCAAGGGCAACTCAGATGACTCCCCGAACAAGTTTCATCCCATTGCACTCTACAATGTCATTTATAAATTTATCCCCAAAGTCCTAGCCAATCGTCTGTAATCTATCTTGACTCTTCTTATCTCTCATCATCAATCAAGATATGTGGAAGGCTGACAAATTATGGACAACATCATCCTCTCTCGTGAACTTATACACTCTCTCAATGCACAAAAGAAACTAGTCATGATGATTCAATTAGACATATCAAAATCCTTCGATAAGATAAGTTAGGAGTATATGAGACAAGTTCTGGTTGCTTCCGGATTTCACAAGGAAAGTATCAAATGGATGATGGCAATGGTGCCTAGTGCGTTCTTATCCATCCCCTTGAACGGATCCCCCACACCGCCCTTCCATCCCTTAAGAGGAATTCAGCAAGGGGGCCATATCTCTCCCTTTCTCTTTGTAATCATGGTTGAAGGGATTAGCCGCTCTATTTTTGCCACCTTGCAAGCCAACAAGCTATCTGGTCTCCAGCATCATGTCGTTGCTCCTCCCTCCACGCACCAGCAATTCATGGATGACACCTTTCTCATGGGGCTCCTGACAGTTAGAGAAGCTTCCTCTTTCAAGACCATTATGTCCAATTTTTTTGTTGCCTCTGGTACCTCAATCAATCCTGAGAAATCTAAGTTGTTCTTATTTAACACCCCTTTTCCTATCCGCAGGAATATTGCTAGACTCATCGACTTCCCCATCATCTCTCTCCCCTCCAATTATCTACGGGTCCCCTTGGCGGACAGGCCACTGGCTCAGGCTACTTGGGAAGCTCTAATCAACAAACTAGAGAAAAGGTTATCCAATTTGACCTTTAGATCACTCAACCTGGTTGGTTGTCTTGTCCTTGTGAAATTTGTCTTACAGGCGATCTCGCTCTACCTTTACTCGGCTCTAGCCACTCCAAAATTCATCTCCAACATGATTAGAAACATGCAAAGGAACTTCTTGTGGAGAGGCGTAGAGAAAAAGCAAAAATGGGCTCTTGTTGCCTGGGAGAAAATATGCAAGCCACAAAAAATTGGTGGCCTTGGTCTTAGGGATATTGACCTCCCATGGAAGGCTCTGGGAGAAAAAACTCTATGAAGATGGATTGTGAACCCCAAATCCCCTTGGGGAACCCTATGGAAGGCTAAGTATGCTCCTACCCTCTCACAGGAGCAAATCATAAGGCTTAATGGTAGCATCAAAGGTTCGATTATCTGGAACCAAGCATGGGAGAATAGGGCCATCATCCAAAAACATAGTTTCTGGGAAATTGGAAATGGAGACAAGGCACTATTCTCAGAAGATGCCTGGAAACAAAGGTCTGAACTTAATCAAGATAAATTTCAACAAATCAAGACCAAAATGAAAAATAGAGGTAGAACCAGAGTCTGTCATTATTGGAAACCAAGAGCAGTTAGGGATAGTTGGAGAGAATGGTTGGATCAAGAGGACTATGCTCCCCACATCAATCTCTAGGTATGGTGTGCTCTCTCAACTGAACTTCAAAAAATACAAATCCTTCATGACACCTCAGAGGACAAAACCCGATGGGGGAAAAACATTGCTGGTCATTTCAATTTAAAATAAGCTTACAAATACATTATAAAGCATGATCAAATTCAACCTGACCTGAATGGAGATCTATCTGGGACATAAAACGTTAGCCAAAAATTCCTATTTTCTTATGGCTTTTCCTACATAGGAAGATCCTAACTTGGGATAATCTAAGAAAAATTGATTTATTGGTCCCTCCAAATGCCAACTCTATCAGCGAGAGGAAGAAACTTCAAACCACCTCCTCAATGAATGCCTATATGTGTTCAAACTTTGGGATTGGGTTTTCCTATTCTTCAACAGTTCGGATTGGGATCCCTCATCAATTTTGATCACCATCTCGAACCGGAGAACTTCCTTCTCCTCCCATCCTTTGGTTAATTGTGCATGGAAAATAATCCCAGGTTTGGTCTGTTGGGCAATATGGAAGGAACGCAATGCTAGAATTTTCTTAGGCATCTCTACTCTGGAGGAAAACACTTTATCTAAGATCAAGAGTGCCATTCGAAAGACTGTGGCTTCATCGCCCTTATAGATTACAAATGACCCTCCCACAAACTCTGATGTGAGAATTTTGTCAATGCTGGACATCCTCCATATTAAGGTCCCTTCCATCCCTTCTTCATCCAAGAATATTAAATAGAAGGACACTTGGAGGCCACCAAATCAGGGCACCACTAAGCTAAACTATGATGGTTTGGAAAAAGGAAACCTAGGCTTGGCTGGTTTTGAAGGTGTCTTCAAGAATACAAAAGGTGAAATTTTATGGGTCTACGAGGGTAACATCAGTTCAGCTACTAACAACATCATTGAAATACATGCCCTAGAACATGGCATCTCCATCGCGAAGAGACTAGAGCTCAGCCCACTGATCGTTGAAGGGGACTCCACTCTAGCCACTCAGATCTGTAAAAAGATTCAGCGGGGCATTGAGGTGTCCAAAGTCTCCGACAATTGGCACCTAAACAAAATTATGCAATGAATCAAACACAATATCGATAGCATGGAAGGTCTACACTTCCAAGCCATCAAAATAAATGAAAAAATCTTGCTGACATGTTAGCCAATGTGGGGACAACAAGGACCCTTCAACTAAACTCCAGGTCATGGCATGATTTGGGCGACAACGTTCTCCATCAGCGCTAAGCAGCCATTAATGACAAGGACAACTAGACTACTAAATAATAATTGTTCGCGTACCCTGCATCACAACATGGATGATTCTAAGCATTGGGAGATGGATGGTTTTGTGGCACACATGCCTAGACCCATCTTTGGATTGACATATGTTAGGGACACTCCTGCTGCGGCCCCTCTCTCCTGTGAGGTCATCGCCTTCCTACCCCATCAACTCTGTATGGCTCATTTTCCACCTCATTACCCCTATAGTTCACAGGCTTCCCCTTCCCTCCCATCCCCTCTGCTCCATGCCCCCAAGTTCCTCCCGCCTTTATTTATTTCCCCCTTACCCCTCTCATTCCTGTCATTCCCTCCACTCTCTGGCCCCCTTGTATATCATCTATTCTCTAGTTGTTCTAGCTCTTATGTCCCTCTGTCTACCTCATGGCCCCGAAACATTGCTCCAGTCTGGCCTCCTCTGAGGGGCGCGAGCTTGATAGAGCTTCTTCCCACTGGAAATCTCTGGGTCCACCCCTGTCCACTCGTGCGGAGACCTTAGCAAGGCACATAGCTCTGGACTTTGCGGCAGTAGTCAACCCGGAAACTTAAGAGTGTATCTCCAACCTTGAAGCTCAAGCCAATGTTCTTTGCAAAGCGGTCTCTTCATAGGACATAGATGCAAAATTCACTTGGATCCCCAACCCATCTTTAACTAGAGAATGCAAGAACCTTTATGCGTGCACCATCGAAACCTGGTGGCAGATGAAAACTATCATGGGTCTCACCATACAAGAGCAGGAGGAGCGTTCCAAGGGGTTCGAAACCAAAATTGACAGTTTGATGAAAAAGTTTGTGATCTATGTTGAAGCGGTTCACCACTACGGATTCATTACGAGGGACTCCCTGCAGTACACTATCATCAGGAAGAAATCCACCATGAAAGTCCACTCGGTTGTTGAAGGGTCACCAAGTATAAAGAAAGAAATCATTGGAGCCTCCTCTAGCCGACTGAACGCTACTGCACAGCAGGAGGGGAGTACCCAGGAAATTCCCATCAGCCTAGATGACGACCCCATCACCACCAATGCAGAATGAATTATGCTTGCTCTCTTTTGTCTCTTCTCCCCCACGGGTGTCTGGCTGCAACAGACCTCGCAGCCTCGGAAATAAAGAACCTGGGCTTTGTCTGTGTAGCGGCGACTAAGCATTTTCTTCTTCTTTTTGAGTCTGTGGTAAAAGGGTTTATGAGTATTCACCATTGTAACTATCATAGCCTTCGAAACCCAATTCTGGCAAAATCGTATTGTAAAGCAAGAAAACTAGAAGCTAGAACAGATAGTTTAGTTGGTCTTTTGGTTGGGCTCTCTCTCTCACACAACCCAACTCATGTAATTACTCTCTTTTTTCAGTAATATATTCTATCTCATTTACAAAAAAAAAATGTGTATCTTAGATGATATTTACGTTTGTTAAATGGCTATCATCATGATGTTTATTTTTATGAAATAATATTTATTATAGATTATGTATTGGTCAACTTATATCAAACTTTTATATATAAAATTGCATGCAAAACGACTTACTTTAAAAAAATACAAAGATATTTTTATAAATTACAAAGTTTAGTGTGGGTGAAACTATGACTGTAAAATTACGATAAATATTTTTCTAATGCTTAGATAGTTCATTAATATTCAATTTAACATAATTAGTAAAATATTTCAATACTCATAAGGAAAAATTATTTAAAGGTAAAATAATTTTGTGAGTTCTTAATAGGACGAAAATTTGTAACTCGTTCAATTTTTAATATAAAATATTACTAATAATAAATTATTCAAAAATACAATTTAATGAATTCAACATTGGTTTATAAAATTAAATCTACTGTTAATTTTAAAAACTTAAGTAGTAATTTTTTATAATTAATTTAGATTATAATAACTTAAAAAAATTAATATAATAAATAAATATTTTATAAAATTTAATTTATTACTAAAGTTATGAGATTTTCAAGCAATTTAAATTTAATATTTATAGCAACTCTTACTAAATTAAATTAGAAATTTCTCTCTCTAAAATGAGGATCAAGAAATGTAAAACAAGGCTTGTGAAGTTACTTGTAGTTGGGGATTTTCTCTATTCGAAGTTCTCCATTAAAGAGGCAAGTGAACATTTTTCTAGTAATAAAGATATGGCATTTTGGTGTTATTTTGGTTCTTTATTTGCTATTGTACTAGTTTAAATTTAACTATTTTTAATAATAAATATGAATTAAACGTACAGTGATGTGCGGTTTGACGGTAGGTCCTCTCGGGCGAAGCCCAGGAGATCTAGGTTCAAATCTCATGGAATACAGTGACCTGTTATGGTGGCAGCTAGAGGGGCGAACTCCCCAAACCGTCTGAGTCTGCTCTTGCTAAAATCATAGGATATTAGTATACCCGACTTACAAGTGGTTGGTTATACTCTTGGTGTTATAGTGGCAGCTATGAGGTTTGATCCTGGGTCTCCCCTGAACTAGGCTTGATAGTTACCGATTCACCATGTGTTAAAAAAATATATATATATGAATTAAATAATACAAAAATGACACTATATTATATTTAAACTTTTGACAAATAATATGTTTGATTATTTCTTAATGAACAACAAAAAAAATATTATTTTTTCCACAGACTTATCACGAGATAGTCACTAAAATTATTTAAATATCTATTTTAAATAATTTACTTGTAAATACATAAAAATATATATTTATTTTACATAATCTAAATAGAAAAGAAAAATGCATCACCAAGTCTATTTGAAAGTCAAACAAATGTCTCTTAATCACCATCACATTATTTATCATTTAATTCTTAGCCATAAGATATTTATTAATTCCACTTTTATTTATAATTATCATTGAAAATAAAAGTCAAAATTGTTCCATTGTCCAAGAAGAAAAATTAAAACCTCTCATGCATCCATGTAAGGCCATTTGTTTCTCTTATGGTCCATAAAAATATGTAATAAACATTTTATACATGTATAAGAGCTCCTTTTAGTTTACATAATATTGCAAGAAATGTAATTTAAATATAGTAAGCATGACTTTACCTCTCATGTCAAGAATTTAATCTTACATATTAATACACAATTTTTTCATTGTTAAAGTCCTCATAGAGATATCACTACATTATGATTTATATTTATCTTGAACTAAACAAAAAAAAAAAAAAAAAACCATGTGAACTGATTAATAAACCAAAAAGTATCTAAACCAAAACTAATCTTCAATGTTATTTGTGAATTCACTATTTCTTCTCATTTTCCTATTGAGAAGGATTGTGACTTGAATCCTTATTATCATAGATATTGTACACAATTGGAAATACTTAGTTTTAAGTGTAAAATGTTTCCACTAAAAATTAATAATAATAATAATAATGAATAAAATAAAATAGATGTCAACATGACGAATAAAAAAACAATATAATTAGAGAAATAAAGAAAACAAAAACATCAACAATAGTATAAATTATGAAATAACACAAGTACATATCACTCTCCAATGTCATCACCCTGATTATCTTCCCCGCTTGGCATGATAACATTTTAGTTCTCAAAAATATGTTTTGATCTAGAGTTGTGTCTTAATCCAAACCACCAATCCCTATCCAACATATCTGGGTTAAAAAACACCTAGTTGCAGCGTTTTGGGAAAACATAAGGCTTTGTATCTTCATGCTACATCTTTCTAGAGTTAATAGATATCATCCCACTATCGCAATCTTCCTTTACATTATTCCAATCAAAGGAGTCCCACCACTTGCACCTAACAATAACACATTAGAATGAATAGAAGTCCACTTGAATGATCTTTTGTATCTTTCCAATGTAACCTAACATCCTCTGCATTAGGTTTTGATCGTTGTGGCTAGCATGACTAGATTGGTCGAACTCAACTTCCACTCCACAGTCTTGTGTCATGCATCCATCATCAACATCATCTCTGTGAAAACGATGTCCATATGACCACATAGATGGGAACAAATGCACCTAACAAAAAGTGAAAAAAATCAAAGTGTCATGTGTCTAAAAACGTGAAAATAATTAAAAATATAAAATATATATAGTTTTTACAATTCAAAGGTGCAATATGAAGTTAAAACTGTACAGATAGATATTATAATTACCAAGTTATTTCACCCAATTCCTATATTTAGCACATCCTCTTCAACACATGGATAACGACCAGATGCACAGTATTTCTCTTTGACTTGAATAGCAACCCAACTATTAGGGCATGTCATTATCAATTTTCTTTTAAATGATCAGGATAAAGCATGTTTCTACCATACACCCTTTTGAATTCTTTCCTATCATTTCCCCATTTCCTCCTCTTTTGTTTTTACAGTGTGACCCATGGTTGTGTCACTTCCAAATTGTAAAAAATGAATTTTTTGATGGCTTCAATTTCAAAATTAGTTGATGAAATCAAACCAGCACACACACATACACCGATATGTGTGTGTGTGTGTGTGTGTGTGTGTGTGTGATATCAAAATATGCATTAATATGAAGTTTTGTGTGAATAGTTACTATGTAATAATTTGAAAAATGATAAGCATTCACTTACTCTTTATCATGCTCCTCTTTCCATTCATTTCGAGAAGCTCCACTTATCTTTTTTATTCATCCCTTTATCATCCCAAATCATCACACCTGATGTGTTGTCGATCTGCTTGATGCACTCACTGACATAATAGAAAGACTCATATGATATATATCCCTCTGTCATAGACCCCTCAGGTTTTTCCCTTTTTCGAACAAAAACTTTCAATTTATTCATGTACCTCTTTAAGAAGAACATCCAACAACAAGAAACCACCCCCACTAATTCAACCTCATTTATTAGGTGCATTAAAAGATGAACCTACATGTCCATGAAACTCATCGGAATTTCCTTCTCAAACATACAAACAATCTCAACTATCTCTTGATGCCACCATGTAATGCTAACCATATGAATCGACTTTGATGTGATCCAACATACAAATGCAAATAATTTAGAGATGGTACGTCATAGGCCTTGGGGGAAGTCATGGTTCGCACAAGCAGAGGATAATGGCATTTCACAGTAAATATCACATTATACAAAAATTAATTATAAAATATCTCATTACATAAAAATAAAATAAAAATAATAAAATCATGTTTTTAACATACATAATCTTAGAAGGTTCAAATGGTCATGAGATTTCCACCCCAAAAAGCAGGCTTCCACAATGAAGCAGCATCATAGTGAAGACTGATATAAATAAGGCACCCTAAAAGTCATTATATCTTCCTTTTCTAAAGAAACATCATCTTCCATTAAAATCCATGGGACATCACCTTCTTTGAAAGACCAAGAGGGACCAACCTCTCCTCTAGTTTCCTGTCTTGGACAATGTTTTTTTTTTTAGTCTTTTAAGAAATAAGATCTCCCCTAACAAACGATGTGTCACTTTCTTTCAATGATATGTGCCTCCATAAAAAAGATGAAACCTTTTAAATATATGAATGGGATCTAGTAAGTGGGAAATCTTAAGATGCTCCTAATATGAGAGCTCATAAAAGACATATTTCCTTTTCATCCCATTGGGAAATTTCTTAATATATGTGCCAAACAAATTTTTATCATCGAACATAGGCTCCCCAATTGAATCGAACATTTCAGCAAACTCCTTCTCTTTCTCTATCTCATATGCTCTAAGCCATTCAGTTGGTGTCATTATTGTAGGCCTCTGGGTTTTTACTAGTTTACCATTGAAAGTGTATGCTTCTCTTTTGTAAAGGTGTTCTTTTGGGAGGAATACCCTGGAGCAATCATACATTGGCTTTAGTAGGTGATCGGACCACCTATCCTTCAAATAAGTTCCACAACATTTACATCCATAATACCCTTTTGATAAAAGGCCTGCGAAATTATTGTATACAAGTCGACACGTTAGCAATCATGAAGATCAGAACAATTGCAACGAATTAAATTAATATGTGAAATAATATTGTTACGTGTATAAGAAATAAATAAAAATATAATTTACTAGAGCAAACTCCTAAGCCTGGATAATCATGTATGGTGTAAGAACATATTCCATAAAATGTAAAACTCCTACTCTCCATTGTGATGGGTCTTGATACATCGTACACATGTATTCCTTCCCATAATTCCTTCAATTCATCTACCAATGGTTGTATGTAGACACCCATATTAATCACTTGCCTTCTACCAGGGACTATGAGAGCCAACATAAGATGTTCATTCTTCACTAATAACCATGGGCAGATATTGTTATTGATCACTACTACATGCCAAACAAAATAGTTGGCATTTTGGAGGGAATATGGGTTGATGCCATCCATGTCTATGTTGGGTCATAGACTTCACACTTCATCCTTGAATTTTGCAGGCCATGTATCCTATATATGCTTCATGGCTATCTAATTTGTCGGGATTCACATAACTCTTGACTCACTTATGTGTGAGGCATGTCATCCCTGCAACATAGCTAATCCTTTGCAAAGAGAGAGTCTTTGAATCCTTGGGATTATAGGCGTGTGCTTCAATATCTTATGAGGAGAACCTTGTGATTTATACGTTTTTTTTTAATCATGGTAACTATCATGCCACATTTAAAAAATATCTCTTTGTCTGCATATTCTCCTCTATATAGAATACAATCATTTGAACATGCATGATATGATATGTACTCAACGCCCAACATTTTCAACAACTGTTTTGCCTCTTTGCAACTACCGATAAGAGATTATCACTCGGAAGAACATTATATTTGAATAACCTACAATTGGTGGGGAATATAATTGTACAATGTAAATATTTAACATTCGTAAAATCAACCATTTTTAAGGTTGATTGTGTGACAATATTTCTCAAAATATAAGGGACTTGATCGATCATGTAGGTGAATTACCTCAACATTGTCGAGAAACATGCCTTCGACATGCCAAACTTTGCTTTCAAATTGTACAACAACATCGTTGTCCCCAACTGAGTATATTTTGACTTGCTGCCAAGTCCAAAGAGAGAGGCAGTGGAAGCAGATTTCAAGATTTTGAATAAAGTATCAGTGATATGAGCATCATCCCCTAGCTCATCGTTCTAGAATGCATCTAATAAAATTGTCTCCATGGCAGTCACATCCCATAAGTAATCATCCATAACAACCTCTATTTGGTTGCCTCCATTGTCAACTTGTGACAAAGAACTACTATTATGGTATTCATTCCTAATTGGTGAATCTGAAGGTAGTGGGAATTCAATAGGTGGTTGATTCAACCATTCTTTGTATGTTTCCTCTCTTAGTCTTTCCCTTAATGCAACCTTCTCTCGAGTTGACTTTGGGGTGCACTACAATAGGGTAGGTGGGTCGCTCATCATCACTAGAATCATAATTTCAAAAATATTTAATGTCATAGTACAATATTAATGAAATTAGTAAGCACATCAATCCAATTGGTTTATTGAAATTACATTATACCAAATAATTATTACCATCGTTGATCCACGATTGTGGCTGGAAGATGTGTTCCAATTGGAAGGGTGAAGAGGTTTTCCATTTTCATCTACCAATTATTTGCGATATGTTGCTCCTGATAAGAGATTTTGACATTTTTGAAATGGAGGAATATTTTCAGCATCTAAACTCGATTCTGAATCAAGATCCTACAGATTTGGATACGTTTTATTCAAATTAAGATGGATTAAAAAAAAAAAAATAGATAATCAAAATACAAATGAAATTTGAACTTACTAGAGATGAGAAGGGAGAACTCCGTGAAGGAATTTGATCAACAATATGGAATGAGCTAGAATTTTAAGAATTGACCATTTGATATTATTGAGATTTTGTTTTTGCATTTGAGAAAAATCAGAAATAAAATTTTGTGTGCATATTTAAAATTAATCTCAAAAACCATATAACCACAATTTGAATTTCAATATAATTTTCAAACCATTTTTCAAGAATAAGGTGACTTTAAGCGAAAAATGTATACTATGAACTATTGTAATTCATGTGTGTAATTTGAGATTAATATGCCATTTTATGTGAAACTAAAATGTCAGATAACATGTAAACACTACTGGTGTGTTTATCAGAACAAATTGCACCGATGCATGTAAACAATACCAGCACCGGAGCATTCATATAATACCTACACCAATTTACAGTATTCCGAAGAAAAAAAAATGTTATCATATCAGTGCTCTTGTACCAAAATGCAATGATGTGTTTCAAAACAAAACAACATTGGTCTGCACCTATTTTTGGAGTTTAGAAAATAAAAACAAATTTAACCATCTTGGTGCTCCTATAACAATTACAACATTGATGCTTTTAAATATTAAAAAAAATAATCGTATCATTTCGAATTTCGAAAATAAATAAAGAATTGTATCATGATAGTGAGTTTAAAAAATTTGGCGCCCCGACAATATCAGTGCGAAAACAAAAAAACAAAAAAACAAAAAAACAAAAACAAAAACAAAAACAAAAACGCAAAAACAAAAACAAACAAACAAACAAAACAAAACAAAAATAACCAAAAACAACAACAAAAACAAAAACAAAACAAAACAAAACAAACAAAAACAAAAACAACAACAACAACAACAAAATGACAATTGGTTTTTCGAAATCTAATTTCATGAAGTATTTTAAATAGTAAAATGCTATTCACTATTTCATTATTTTTCCCAAAATTTTAAGGGAGTGATTTGCAAGAGAGACATACGAAGAGCATTGTGCAGCAGCAGAACTATTCAGAAGATCGGAAGCTGAAATGTATGGTGATTCACTCAAAACCTTGCATAGTGAAAATTTTAAATTTTATTGTTTATTTTACTGATATAAATTTTTACAATTTATGTTAGGGTTTAATTAAAAGAGAGATCATTTGCAAGAGAGACATATTGTGGAATAGAAAAATATTTTGGAACAACAGAAATATTAGAATTTGAAAGGTATGGTGATTCAGTCAAAACCCTGGATAGCAAAAATTTAAAAAAAAAATTGTTAAATTTTTTTACAATTTTTGTTAGATTTATTCACAATTCAAAAAAAAACCCTAAAAAAAATACTATTGATTTTACTAGTAAAACAATTTACAATCTTTGTTCCTATTTAAATTTAATTAAAATTCAGAATACTATTGATTTTACTAGTAAAACTTTTTACAATCTTTGTTCCTATTTAAATTTAATTAAAATTCAAAAAAAAATTTCAATACTTACTTTAGACCCTTGTTTCTTCCTACAAAATTTCACCTTAGGGTTTAACTTCCTTTACCACTTCACAATTAGGGTTTTCATTTTAGTCATTTTAGATTTAATGGGCTTGTGTACTTACTATATACAAGGTGTTTGACATGTAAAGTAGGGGAATCACTTATTGATTTAGATCCAAACCTTGTCAACCTTATCCGTTCTTTTAAAAAATGGATATATATTCTGCGGCGCACCCTGAGTAATATAATGCATCGGTGCACCTTGTGTAATACAACGCATCGATATCTTATAACATTGTCAATTCTTTCCAATATGTTCATCGTTGTTCCTAATTTTATATAACGTACTGATGCACCTCTTCCAAATAGCATCGCTAAATCATTGTGGTGCATTTATCATTACAAATCGCACTATCATAATTTAAAATTATTGTTAAAAAAATAGTTTTCCCTGACGATTTCAAACAATTAAATGTCTGGTGCATTAATGGAATAAACGCACCAGCTACTAGAGCTTTTTTTGGCTTAAAATTGTTTGATTTATTTATAGAATATATTTAATGACTTTTGTATTGAATAGTATAGGTTGTATATTGATAATAAAGGAATTTTTTAATAATGTGTCAAATAACAAAAATATTGATCAACATAATGATAACACATAAAAAAAAAATCAGAGAAGGCAAGTTCTTTGTAAATTCTTTACAAAATTAATATGTTTGAACTATATGTAAATTTAACTAATATATATTGATTTGTGTGTGTCATGCAAAGCCACAAAACGAAGAAGGTCGATAATATTATTTCTAATCTAAGTGCAGAAGAGCGTAAAAGCCTGATAGAAAATTTGCAGAAATATGAATCAGATGAATGAAAGAATACTATTCAATATGAGTTTTTTTTCATTAATAATATACTTGAGAATATTATATAACATGTTTCAAACAATCTATTAATTCATATATGTTTAATGTTCTACATGAGGCAACAACGAAGGAAAAGATCATTGTTGTTCTAAGAAAAGAAAAATTATAGAACATGTAAGTGACGATGAATTGGTCATTAGCTCATCTGGAGTGGTGTTGGAGGTTATTATGAAAGGGGGGATTTTTTTTACAAAACTATGAGGGATCTAGTGGAATGAACGTATGAACGTAGTTTCCACTTTCAATACAAAAATCAATCTAATGATTCTAAGAACCAAATTATATCTAAACTACAAGAAGTTTTTCCAGAGCAATGGTCGACGAGACATGTCAAACTTGTAATAACAAAAACATACAACAACAACAACAAAATCTTTCAAAAGGTAATATTCCTAATTAAAATTATTTTCTAGAATTATATGTATATATTACTACAAACCATTCATTAATTAATATCATTTTTATTATATTAAGTTTTCATATATCAATATAAAAATAGTTTATTACTTTTTTTAGGAAAATTATGAAAATCTCAAATGATCAACGAGCTTATATGCGAAACATACTAGTAGGTATGTCCAAAAAAGTATACAAGGAGATGGTAAAAGAAATGGACATAATTGCATCATAGGAGGAGCCATCTCAACAATAACATGCTTCAAATGTATGTAATCATGATTGACTTTGTACCAGATTGGGACAGACTTCAAAAAATTCCAAAATAGCAATCAAAAACACCCTGAACCAGTGGCAATGGCAGCGAGCATGGAACGACGAGGACCCCTGTCAAAGCACGCTGACCGAGGCCCATGGAGACTGCGCGGGAGGCCGAATTATCCCCTGGGAGCCCCGGATTGGGAAAAAGAGGTGTATTTTGATGTGTGATTAGCACATCGCTGGGCAAAAAGCCCCAAATTGAAGAAGCCCCGAGCGCTCAGTCACATGAGAGTCGGGAAAAGCGTGGGAGAAAGGCTAAAGTGCTAAAGGCGCGACCCGCTCTAAAAACCGATGATATTGATCAAGGGCGTCCATAGGCGGTAAGCTATTTCGAAGGAATTGGAGCGATCCCACTTAACAATCAACGCGTGGCAAGCAGAGGAGAGAGAAAACAATTGTTGATCGCGCGTTAACAGTCGAGCAAGTAAACCGCACGAAACGTGCATATGGTGTTGGATCTGGAGGCCCCATATCTAACGGTTGAGATCGCACCCGATGGGAAAACGGAATTGACAGGGGATTAAGCTGCGGTTTGTAAATATTTGACGTCTGATTTGACTGCCAAGGTGGTAGAAGACTCATTCCACGACGTAACGAAAAAACCAAACCGACAAAGTGAATTGGCGCAACTGCAGGAGGACATGTGGCCACTCCCTATGAGCCTGATGATGACACCGAACGGGGAACTCCAAGCAAAGCTATAGCAGGCGATCCAACGGGAAGTGGAAGAGGAATCGATCAGATCAAGCTCGAATGGCCACCAGATTCCAGAGAGGAACCACCAGGACCCCAAGAGGAGGACGGAACACAAAAAGGAAGAACAGAGAGAAGAGAGACAATGAAGCAACAGCAGAACAGAAGACAGAGGGCCGAGCTGACCGAAGGTAGCATCGAGCACCAGAGAGCTTTAGAGATTCAAGCCATCCCAGAGAGGATCTGTCCAGACTAAGTACCACATTGGGCTCTCTCCATTGTAGACCAGAAGGTCACAGAGCTTGTAAGGAAAAGAGTTTGTGTACTCTAGTGTCTTGGGGCATCCAAGAACCACCCTACCAAGTAACCTCCATTTCAGGAAACTCACATTGAGCTCCTTCATTGTAATTCTCTACTTCAAGTCACAATAAAAGAAGGCCACCACTGAAAGCTGGATTGGAGATGTAGCCCTGGAGGATAGGGTGAACTCCATATTAAATTTTTGTGTTCTTGTATTGCTTACTATATTTCTCTAATATTTTCCATTTCAAGTGTCTGTGTATTAGCAATTTGATCGATCTGTTGCTTAAATAACATAGACACACACATCAACACATGGATCTGTAATACCTCCATTTAATAAATCTTTAACTGAGGTCAATCATAGGGTGATTATCATATCAAGTGGTATCAGAGCTCTAGGTTGTAAGGTTAGACAATCTTTTGTTGGTTTCGCTATTGAATGCTCACTAGATCAAAGCTCAAATTAGGAGAAGGAGAGTTGGTCGAAACTAATCCTGAAATTGGGAGAGTCTGTCCTCAGAAGATAATGTCAAAAGAAGGTTCTATGGGGCTAGACCCTCAATTCATAAAGAGTTTCCTAGCTATCAAGTCTATGGTAGAAGAAACATATAGGGACTTTATAAAGCATAAGGATGAAAATTCATCAAGTTCTAAACAAGATAAAGAAGAAGATAAGTCTCATTCCCATGACCACTCAAAAGGAAAAGGGAAAGAGGAAAGCTTTCTCACACCTGCTAATAGCCCTGTGCATAATAAGAAAGCATCTTTGATTAAGCTAGATGTTAAATTTGATTTTCCTATATATGATGGAGAGCTAAATGCTGAAAAATTGGACAATTCGATTAGACAAATTGATGTGTATTGCAGAGTGCAAAAAATTGACTCGGACAAGAGCAAAATTCAGTTGGAAAGCCTACGCCTAGGAGGCACTGCCTTGGTTTGGTGGGAAGGAAGGACCCAAGCTGACATGAAAAGACATGGGAAGACTATCTCTGTCTGGAGTGACTTTGTTTCTACAATCAAGAAGCAATTCTATCCATTGGCCTACATGCAACAAGCCATGATGAGTTGGCAAACTCTTCGGCAATTGAAAGGGCAAAGTGTGCAAGGGTACACTCAAAATTTTAGAAAGAGAGCATTGATTCCAGGGATCTCATTAGACTCACCAGAGACTCTTTTGAAGTACGTTGGTGGTCTACACAGCTACATGAGGTATACCATCCTCATGTTTAATCCCACTAATATAGATGAGGTATATGTACAAGCTACTCATCTAGAAGCTAGAGGAAAGAATGGAAATCCAGAAGTTAGGGTACCATCCCAACCCACTACAAGCAAAAGCAAGGAGAAAAGAAAGCAGAAGTGGAAAGCAAAGAAGGCTAACACTGCATAGAAAGACAAAGCTTCATCCACTCACTGTAAAAGGGAGGGGCGTGATGATGAGCATTGTTGGATTCTGCATCCAGAGCTGAGACCTAAGAAGTCCGAGGGCAAGAAGAAGAATATTTCTGCAGCTATTCAGAAAGATTTGGGGTCAGACTCGAGAGATGAAACAATCATTACAGCCACAGGAATAAAAGGTAAGAATTCTTAAGCATCTACTAGTAATTCTGCTCAAACTATTATTGATGAAGAACATGAGAGAAAAAAGACATGAGCTTTTCCATATTCGAGTTATTTCCAAACATCAAAAGATTGATACTTTGTTTGATAGTGGCTCACAAGTAAATTTGATTTCTAAAGCAATTGTAAATAAATTGGAATTAGCAACTACACCTCACAGGAAACCATACCCATTAGGATGGTTGAATGATAAAGCACAACTATAAGTGACTAGACAGTGCAAACTCAAGTTTTCTTTTGGGTCAGCATTTGTAAATGAGGTTGAGTTAGACATAATTTTTTTGGATATATGTGGAATTGTTTTAGGAAGTCCTTAATTGTATGATAGAAAGGTTGTTTTCTATAGAGTTGAGAACAAGTATCTACTTGTTAAAGATGGAATCGAATACTTTGTAAGAGCTCACAAGCTCAAGAATAATTGTACTCTCATAAATTCTAGGCAGATGAAAAGAATGATAAATTCATGCAAACAATTCTTACTGATGGTTGTAAAGGAAAAGAAACCTGATAAAACCAATGTATTTGAAGGTTGTAATGCTCAACAGCAAGCTGATATAGAAAAGATTATTTCAGAGTATGATGCCTGTTTCAGGAACCTAAAGGTCTACCACCCAAAAAGGAAATAGTACATGATATTGTTTTGCAGCAAAATGTTCCATTGCCTAACATTGGAATGTACAGGTTGTCTGCTTTAAAGAATGTTGAAATCAAGAAGTAGGTGCAAGAGTTGCTCGAGAAGGGGTTCATCAGGCCTAACACATCACCATGTGGGTCACCAATCGTTTTGGTGAGAAGAAAAGATGGCTCGTGGAGAATGTGCATTGACTATCGAGCACTGAATAAGATAACAATCAAAAACCGTTATCCCCTTCCTCACATAGATGATCTTTTAGATCAATTGAAGGAAGTTGTTTATTTCACCAAGATGGATTTGCACAATGGATACCATCAGGTCAGAGTTGCAGAGCAAGATGCATTGAGGACTGCTTTCAAAACAAAGCAGGGATTGTATGAGTGGTTGGTTATGCCTTTTGGCTTGACCAATGCTCCTGCTACTTTCATGAGATTAATGAATGACGTACTCAGGCCTTTTCCTAATGATTTTGTTATTGTGTATCTAGATGACATTCTGATTTTTAGTAAAATGTGGGAGGAACACTTAAAGCATGTTAAGCAGACATTAGATGTTTTGAAAAGAGAAAAACTTTATGTTAAACTCTCAAAATATGAATTTGGCAAAACATCTCTAGCTTATTTGGGTTATATAGTAGGGGGTGGTGAATTGAAAATAGATCCCTCTAAAGTGGCAGTCATTGTAAACTGGCCTAAACCTAAGTCTGCTATAGAAGTGAGAAGCTTCTTAGGAGCAGCACAATATTGGAGGAAGTTCATCTCTAACTTTCCTCAATTGCAGCTCCCTTACATGCTTTGACAGGATTGAACAAGGTGTTTCAGTGCGGAGGCAAACATCAGAAAGCCTTCGACACCTTGAAAGAAAAGATTAGCACATCACCTGTATTAGCACTTCCTGATCTACAAAGACCATTTGAGATCCAAATACATGCCAGTGACTATGCCATGGGAGCAGAGTTTACACAACATGATAAACTCATATGTTATCATTCTGAAACTTTTAATCCTACAGTAGTTAACTATCCTACATATGATAAAGAATTGTATGCATTAGTTCAGAGTGTGAAAAAGTGGAAACATTACTTAATGGGCAAAGAGACAGTAATACATATTGATCATAAACCACTTCAATATCTACATTCCCAAACTAAGTTGCAACAATCAAGACATTACAGGTGGATGAGTTTTCTACAACAATTTCATTTAGTCATCAGATATAAAAAGGGCATACATAATAAAGTTGCAGACATGTTATCTAGACCCATTATAAATGCATCTTCTATACTTAAGCATAATTTTGTACTACATGAAAGTTACATTGAACAATATGCTCAAGATATAGACTTTAAAGATGTATATGCAAATTTGAGTCAAGGCAAAAGGGTAGAAGAATTGGATTATCATGTGAAGGACCGACTCTTATATCATTGTGGGAAACTCTGCATTCCACAAACAGAGAGAGTAAAGATAATCAGAGAGGCACACACTTCTCTAATATCAGGTCAATTTGGGGTAAGTAAAATAGTTGCACAACTACAAAGATTTTGTTATTGGCCAAAAATGAATGAGACAGTTTCTAGATATGTGAGAGGATGTACTATGTGTGCCAAAAGCAAGCCCAACAATAGAAAACTCTTCATGTACATTCCACTACCAATTCCTTCTCACCCTTGGGAAAGTGTTTCCATGGATTTTGTTGGGGGACTGCCTAAGTCTAGAAAAGGTCATGATTATTTGTATGTGGTTATGGATAGGTTCTGTTAACTCTGCTACAGTTTGCAACATTTGATGGGTAAAATCAGGTCAAGCAGTGCTGGTTTGGGTTGCAAAGGGTTTGCAGCAGCTTATTTCATCCTTCCCTTTCATTTGCCCTTTTCTCCTTATAACTCCCACACCTTCGTTTCCACCTCCTCTTCTGATTTTCCTTATTTCCCCTAAATCCCATTATTTCCATCTTCCTCATTCTTCTTTAAACCCCGCCTAAACCCTTTTTTTTACCAACCCCCGGGCATATTTTGTTTTAACATTATTAAACTACATAAATCTTTGTTAAAATGCTCTTTGGGCATTTTTTTTTTTAATATTATAAACCCTGATAACCCTTGATAAACCCCGATAACCTTTATAACCCTACGCATATAATAAAATTCATAACCCTAAGCTTTAATAAAGCCCGGGCCCACCCCTCGCCTATCACATCAAAATCTAAACATGTGTGTTAACTATGAACGTCCGATGATCCATCGCTTGATCCAACGGTGTACGCTACCCCCGCTCCCATAAACTACACGTCATATAACACACGGGGGCAGTGGTTTCCCGCTGTCACGCGTCTTGTTCCTATTGCATCGCTCCTCCATGTACGTAAACCACCATTCCCGAAGAGCGGTGTGGGAAAATTGCTTACTGCCCTTCCTAATACGGTCCCCCGCTCGTTAACCTGTGCACACCTTCCGTTTGTGATCACCATCGGATCTGCTGCGTCCAAATCCGACGGCCCTTGTTGCTCCATTCACATTTGCTCCCGATAAACCCCTAGATCTGATCTCCACCGTTCGATTTGTTAGATCCGACGACATTTAATCAATCATGCTCTTGTTTTCTACCAACGCTGCCCGCCATTTGAGCCATCCAACGGTCAGCATTCATGCCCAGTTCACCATCCATTTGCGATGTATTTTTCAGTGTTTTCGGCCTGTTTTTGTGCGTGAAGAAAGAAGAGATGATCCACCAATGTGCACATTTAAAGAACATCATGGTCAAGGACGAGAAGGACGATCATTTTCAGCTCAATGACTGCAGCAGTTATTGAAATGCATTCAAATCATACTTCACCTATTCAGAAAGGACAGTAAAGTACCAATAAAAGTCAAATTGATCCATTAAAATAATCTAACTGTATCTTAAGCCCATATCTAATTGTAAATGCAGTTGGTGGTTAGTTATGACCCCTCCACGCATGGGTCTGCAGAGATTTTTGTGAACAAACTCTAAATATACCCAAAATAAAAATGTAATGAGGTTGTTGAGTGTTATTTTTTTGTAAGCTTTAACTTTTGGATACTGTAACTACTATGAGACCTGCAGCTTTTGGTCTTCATTTCCAGCTAATACAAGCTTCTTTTGTTGTTGATTTCTCACTTTCCACTTCTTCTTCTTGTTCCAGACTGTGCCTGTCATGTATTTATTCATGTGTTGTTGATGTTTAGCATTAGAGGGGTTGTTATCCCACCTCTGTGTTTGAATTTAGCATGTATCATTGAATTTATATGCAGGTTTATGTTGTTTTAATGCCAGAGAGTTGTCATCCTCTCTGTGCATTATGAAATAGATTTACAGACCTTTAACCGGTTGCAACTGGCCATCACAGGGTCCTGTGCATCTGCGAGTGTGATCAGTCTTCTCCATCTTCACATTTTCCCTAAAACTGTGAGTAATTGGTGGTCTAAAGCTTTTTAGTTTGGGGGTGTTCACCCATGTCTGGGGTTAAGCATAATAGAAGTGGTTATCTGGCTTGAATATGCAACATTACTTTCATTCATCCACCATTTATCCAACATATTTGTTGAGTTTGTAATGTTCCCGAGCATCTCTAATATACATCCTAGGAGAGTTACTTGGGGTGATAACATTAATTGGCGCCACTATCGGGGAGAGGAGAATTGAAGCTCAGCTTCCATGGGAGAACGACACAACTTCAAGATTTGATGATAGAGAAGGTTTGAACACAGTTTTTTGTTGTAATCATCTATCTGGTGACTTCGTTGGAGGAAGACTACCCTTTGGTGACTCCACATTGAAGTTCTGGCTCAGTTTGTGAGACATACTCGAAGAAATCCTCAGAAATCACCAGCTGAACCAGTGCCTGAACCTAAGAGGATTTTCAAATCAAAGAAAGCATCACAAAAAGGGGCATCAGGATCAGGTAAGCCTAAGAAGTCTCATTCATCTCTGAAAGATAAAGTTATTGCTGAAGATATACAAATTGAGGATTTAGAAATCAGCACTATTAATAAGGAAATTCCTTCAGTGATTAATACAGCCCCTTTGTCAGTTAGTTCCCCTTTGAATATTAGTCCAAGGAAAGGTTCCCATTTAGTCCAAAACATCCCTTTATCTCTGCCATCCATCACATTACTTCCTACCATTCAATCTGCTAGTTTTCCTCTACATATTCCGATTATGGCAAGACAACAAGCACCCATGAAGATTGAGAGAATTGTTGCTGCCAGATATGGACCTTTAGTTCTACCTGTTCCTTTAAATCCTATGCCTTTGGGAGAATATCAAAAATATATGCCTAAATTCACTGGAACAGAGGGAGTAATAGCAGAAGAACACCTTAAAGCTTTTTACAGCTATGCTGATAATTTAGATATAAGTGAAAATGATGTGTGGATGAGAGATTTTGTCCAGAGCCTTGATGGAGAGGCTAGGAAGTGGTTTAAAGAATTACCCCAGAGATCAATAATAGATATTAAAGCATTAGGTGATGCATTTTTGAAGCAATGGGGAGATAAAAAAGACTTACTGTATTATCATATTGAGTTTGGTAATCTGAAGAGGGAAAATGGTGAATCTTTGCTTGATTTCAATAAAAGATTCAATTGAATGTATAGTAAGATACCAGCTGAGGTAAAGCCTACTCCTACCTCTGCCAAACTCACTTATTCCAATGCTTTTGACTCTAATTTCTACTTGTTGTTGAGAGAAAGGAGATGTGCTACTCTAGCATACATGCAGGATGCAGCGCTAGAAGTAGAGTCTAATATCATGGCAGCAGAAAAGTTAAAAAATCAAGCTGACAGAAGGAGGCAGAGAGCTCAGGCTTCTACTTCTTAGCTTCATCTTCAAAGCCTAAATTAGACAAGATGAATAAGATGATAGAGTCATTGGCTACTGAAATTTCTAAGCTGAAAGTTGAGCAGAGTTCAGGGAAAACAAGGTAGCATAACACATTTGCTCCAAGAAATCCCAATCCATTCAGAAGAGCAAATGAGCAATTACAAATAATGCAGAGGGGTGAAGATTCAAAAGAATATCAGAAAGTTAAAGCTCTTTTCCAAAATGTAGTCATAGAGGAGGAACAATTCGAACAAGAGGAAGATGAAATTCACTACATGGAAGATAAAGGCAGCACTGCATTTTTGACATTAGCTGAATATGAAGAATCATTGCTGCAGGAACAAAAAAGTCAAGAGTGGGATAGAGAAGTTGTTCTACAAGCTTAACAGTAGCAGAAATATAATCTAAGATCCAATGCAAAAAATGCCAAAGAGAATCCTGCCCAAAGAGCTGTTGTCCAAACAGAACCACAGAATATCAAGCAGAGAAGACCAGCAGCTGATCTAGTCTCCCTCAAAGCTCCAGTTCAAGAGGTAAAAAGTTCTGATAAATCATCTTCTTCTTTAAACTTTGACTCAGAAGTTCAGAAATTGAAGATATCTATGCCTCTGGTAGGATTGGTAAAGAGTGAAGTGTTTAGAAAGCCCATCTTTGAAGCTCTTGAGCTAGAAACCACACAAACCTCCACTGACTATGTTAATTTGCAAGATGACAAGCCTTCCATTGTTCCCAGCCCTATGATTGAACCTACTAATAATAATTCTCCATATTTTTATGTCTCCTTGACCATTCATGATAAAATCCTCCACAATTGCCTGCTAGGCACAGGGGCCAGCCACAATTTAATGCCTAAAGTTGTCATGGAAGAGTTAGGCCTTGATATCACTAGACCCTATCATGATTTATTTTCTTTTGATTCAAGGAAGGTGAAATGTCTTGGATTAATTAAAGATCTAGCCATTACCTTAACTCAGCTGCCCATGAAGATCATGATGATGGATATTGTGGTAGCAGATGTCCCTCCTAAGTTTGTCATGCTGCTGTCCAGAGAGTGGATTAAGAGACTAGGTGGGACATTACAAAATGATTTATCTTATGCCATTGTCCCAGTGTTTGGAGGAGAAAGCAGGAGGCTGTATAGAGAAGCACAGTTGGCATACATCATCAATGATGAGAAAAATCCTACAAATCATACCATATATGCAGTGGACACTGATTTTGGAGCATGTATTCTCCAAATAGAAGAATCTCAAAAGGCATCTATGTAGATCAGGAAACCACCAGTTCAGGCCAAAGAAGAGCAAGGAAATCAAGTTTGGGAAATGTTCTTTGATGGAGCATGTTCCAGGGAGACTGCAGGAGCAGGGGTGGTGCTAGTATCTCCACAACAAGAAAGCATTCAACTGTCTTTTAAGCTGGTTTTCCAAGTCACAAATAATATTGCAGAATATGAGGCTCTGTTGTTGGGCCTTAATGCAGCAAAAGACAGAGGAATCAAGAGTATAAAGGTATTTGGAGATGTTGATCTGATTATCCAGCAAGTAAATAAAACATTTCAAGCAAAGCACCCAAGGCTGAAAGCATATAGAGATGAGGTATGGAGAATCGGAGACCTTTTTGATTACTTCTATATTTCATATATTCCTAGAGCCCAAAATCAGCTTGTTGATTCCCTTGCCGTCTCTGCTTGTCTATTTATTCCTCCCATGCCTCCCAGGCTAGTTCATGAAGTCCAAATGAAGTATAGACCATCCTTGCCTAATAATGTCCACCATTGGAGAGTTTTTTGAAGATGATGATGAGATAAATAGGTTTCTACAAGTCATTGATGAGTTTTCTGAAATGCAAATTGACCAAGAAAATGAAGCCTTGGAAGAAAGCCCCCATTCCTAGCTTAGAAATAAAATTGGTAAAGACAATATTGTCCAGCTTCCTAGTAACCATATACCAAAGGGGCTAATTCCTCTTGAAAGACTGTTTGACCAGAATGATGTGTCTTACAAGGCTTCCCAAAAAGAAGACCAATCTACAGTCTGTAAGCATGATATAGGAAGTGCAGGTCCGCCTAGATATGTAAATTTGTCCACTCATTTGTCTGCTGATCAAAGTGCTGAATACTGCAATTTAATGAGGCAATTTGCTGATGTGTTTGCCTAGGAGTACAGTGATCTAGAAACATATGACAAGAACATAATCCAGCATAAAATCCCTTTGGAGAAAGATGTTGTTCCTTTCAAACAGAAGCTGAGACCAATAAATATGATGCTTCTTCCATTGATTGAAAAGGAAATTAAAAAGTTGTTGGCTGCGAAGATCAGAGTTCCTCTTAGATATTCCAAATAGGTAGCAAATCTAGTAGTGGTGAGGAAGAAGAGTGGAGAAATCAGACTGTGTGTTGATTTCAGAAATTTAAACAAATGCTCAAAGAAAGACAACTATCCTCTAGCTAAGATGGAGCATTTGTTGGGAGGGTCTCAGGAGCCAAAGCAATGTCTTTCTTGGATGGTTTTTCAGGCTTTAATCATATTGTTGTACACCTAGATGATTAAGAAAACACTGCATTCAGCACTCCTTAGGGCACTTTTATGTATGCCAAAATGCCTTTTGGGTTGATGAATGCTGGAGCCACCTTTCAGAAAGCTATGGATATAGCATTTGTGGGAGAGAAGGATAAATTTGTCCTTATCTACCTTGATGACATAACATTTTACTCCAGCATCCATCAAGACCATTTACATCATTTGAAAAAAGTGTTTCTAAAGTGCAAGAGGTTTGGAATTTCAGTCAATCCCAAAAAATCTCAATTTTCTTTAGAAGAAGGCAAGCTGTTAGGACATGTTGTGTCTGTTGCAGGTGTCCGAATTGACCCAGAAAGAGTCAAAGCAATTCAAACATTGTCTATCCCTAGATCAACGAAGGATATTCAGTCTTTTTTGGGCAAAATAAATTTTGTAAGGAGGTATCCCAAATTTTGCTGAATATGTTAAGCACATTACCTCCACGTTGAAAAAAGGGGCAAAAATCAAATGGACTCATACAGTAAGAAAATCATTTGATTCCATCAAAAAAACTATTATGGAGGCTCCCACATTAATAAGTCCAGATTACAGCAAGGAGTTCCATATTTTCTTATTTGCTTCTAAAGATACCATTGCAGCAGTATTATTGCAGCAAGATGAAGAAGGTTCAGAACATCCAGTAGCATTTTCAGCAAGAATTTGAGGGATGCTAAACTAAGGTATGATATTATTGAAAAACAGGCATATGCTCTTTTTAAATCCTTGAAAGCTTTTAGAGTTTATATCCTTCATTCCAAAATAGTTGCATATGTACCCTCTGCTGCAATTAAAGATGTCTTGACACCACCTGATGTTGATGGAAGAAGGGCAAAGTGGATTGCAAAAATGATAGAATTTAATATAGAGCTGAAGCCCACCAAGCTGGTTAGAGGTCAAGGTTTTGCCAAGCTATTAGCTGAAGAAAATTGCAAGTCTTTAGATATTGATTTCTTGTGCACAATTGCAGAAAATAGTCAGGCAGAAGAGGAAAAAACAGCTGAAATAGAGAGAAATCAATTAGTGGCCGAGAATCTAGCTTCTTGTAATTGGTATGTTGAAATAATTAATTTTTTGCTAAAGCTAGAAATCCCTTCAGGCTTAAGCACAAGTCAGGCCAAAACTTTAAAACTTAGAGTAGCAAAGTATTGCATTATGGAAAATCTGTTCTACTGGAAAGATCCATCTGGAATATTTTTAAGGTGTCTGGACAAAGAACAGTCAAAAGAAGTTATGCAATAGTTTCATAACAGCATGTGTGGAGGGCACCATTATTGGAAGGCTACAGCCCATAAAATTCTCAGAGCTGGGTACTATTGGCCCACTTTATTTTCTGATGTATTTTCTTTTGTTAAATCTTGTGACAGGTACCAAAGATTTGAAGGAAGACAGCAGTTGAAGTCCCTGCCCTTAAAACCAATAATTGCAAAAGGACCTTTTCAGCAGTGTGGTTTGGATTTCATTGGAGAAATTAATCCACATTCTAGTGGCCAGGATAGATGGATATTAGTAGCCACTGACTATTTTACCAAGTGAATTGAGGTTGTCCCTACCAGGAAGGCTGATCACAATGTGGTCATGAAGTTTTTGACAGAGAATATCTTTAGCAGATTTGGTTGTCCACATAAATTAACAACAGATAATGCAGCAGCTTTCAGGGTAAAAGAACTTGTGGAAATGTGTGATTATATGGGTATTAAACTTGTTCATTCCACCTCATATTATCCACAAGGAAATAGTCTAGCAGAATCCTCTAATAAAAGTCTGATCAGGATAATTAAGAAGCTGTTAGAGGAAAATAAAAAGAATTGGGATTCAAAGCTCAAGTATGCATTGTGGGCTGACAGAGTGACCATTAAAAAACCCACAGGCAATTCTCCTTTCAAGCTGGTATATGGTACTGAGGTTGTATTTCCAATTCAGCTAACTCTTCCTGTGGCAAAATTCCTTCACACAAAACAAAATGAGGAAGAATACATGCCAAAAAGGATCATTGATTTAGCAGAGGTACATCAAATTAGAGAACAGCTGGTTGAAAAGGCTGCAACACGTCAGAGAAGGATCAAGGAAGCCTTTGACAAAAAGGAAAAAAGAAATAATTTTCAGGTTGGTGACTTGGTTTTGAAATGGGATTCATTGAAGGAAAAGCAAGGCAATCATGGGAAATTTGATGCTTTCTGGACAGGGCCTTTCATCATTTCACAGGTTCAATGGAACAACACCTTCATACTAAAAAGTATGGGAGGAGAGACAGCTTTGATGGCTTATTTAACGGCTGGTTTTTGAAAGTGTATGTGATTTAAGGTCTTTGGCGTTAAAAGTTGTAAATCCTGTGTTTTTATCAGTTTTAGTATATATGCAGTAGACTCCATGCCCAATGGAACACTAGGATTTTTGGCTAATTTGTTTTCAGTTGGAAAGGCATTGATCTGTAGGTTCTTGAGACCTCACGGGGAGGATCTCATCCCCAGAAGGAGTCAGTGTTAGCTCTACTATAGTTTGCAACATTTGATGGGTAAAATCAGGTCAGGTAGTGCTAGTTTGGGTTGCAAAGGGTTTGCAGAAGCTTATTTCATCCTTCCCTTTCATTTTCCCTTTTCTTCTTATAACTCCCACACCTCTGTTTCCACCTCCTCTTCCGATTTTCCTTATTTCTCCTAAATCCCATTATTTCCATCTTCCTCATTCTTCTTTAAACCCCGCCTAAACCCTTTCTTTTACCAACCCCCGGGCATATTTTGTTTTAACAATATTAAACCACATAAACCTTTGTTAAAAGGCTCTTTGGGCATTTTTTGTTTTAATATTATAAACCCCGATAACCTTTATAACCCTGCGCATATAATAAAATTCATAACCCTAAGCTTTAATAAAGCCCGGGCCCACCCCTCACCTATCACATCAAACTCTAAACATGTGCGTTAACCGTGACTTTCTGATGATCCAACGGTGTACGCTACCCCCGCTCCCATAAACTACATGTCATATAACCCGCGGGGGCGGTGGTTTCCCGCTGCCACGCATCTTGTTACTATTGCATCGCTCCTCCATGTACGTAAACCACCATTCCCGAAGAGCGGTGCGAGGAAATCGCTTACCGCCCTTCTGGTATGGTCCCCCACTCATTAACTTGTGCACACCTTCCATTTGCGATCACCGTCAGATCTGCCGCGTCCAGATCCGACGGCCCTTGTTACTCCATTCCCATTTGCTCCCGATATCCCCCTAGATCTGATCTTCGCCTTCCGATTTGTCAGATCCGACATCCTTTAATCAATTGCGCTCCTGTTTTCTCCCAACGCTGCCTGCCAACAGATCTAGGTCATCCATTTGTGCCATCCAACAGTCAGCATTCATGCCCAATTCATCATCCATTTGCAATGTATTTTTCAGTGTTTTCGGCCATTTTTGTGTGCGCGAAGAAGGAAGAGATGATCCAGCAATCTGCACATGAATTCCTCAGCTACCACATTTAAAGAATAGCATGGTCAAGGATGAGAAGGACGATCATTTTCAGCTCAATGACTGAATCAGTTATTGAAATGCATTCAAATCATACTTCACCTGTTCAGAAAGGAAAGCAAAGTACCAGTAAATGTCAAATTGATCCATTAAAACAATCTAACTGTATCATAAGCCCTTATCTAATCGTAAATGTAGTTGGTGGTCAGTTATGACCCCTCCATGCATGGGTCTGCAGAGATTTTTGTGAAAAAACTCTATATATACCCAAAAGAAAAATGTAATGAGGTTTATGAGTGTTATTTTGTTGTAAGCTTCAACTTCTGGAGACTGTAACTACTATGAGACCTGCAGCTTCTGGTCTTCATTTCCAGCTAATACAAGCTTCTTTTGCTATTGATTTCTCACTTTCCACTTCTTCTTCTTGTTCCAGGTTGTGTCTGTCATGTATTTATTCATGTGTTGTTGATGTTTAGCATTAGAGGGGTTGTCATCCCACCTCTGTGTTTGAATTTAGCATGTATCATTGAATTTATATGCAGGTTTCTATTGATTTAATGCCAGAGAGCTTTCATCCTGTCTGTGCATTAGGAAATAGACTTAAACACCTTTAACTAGTTGCAGTTGGCCGTCATAGGGTCCTATGCATCTGTTGGTGTGATCAGTCTTCTCCATCTTCACATTTTCCCTAAAACTGTGAGTAATTGGTGGTCTAAAGCCTTACAGTTTGGGGGCGTTCACCCATGTCTGGGGTTAAGCATAATAGAGGTGGTTATCTGGCTTGAATATGCAACATTACTTCATTCATCCACCATTTATCCAACATATTTGTTGAGTTTGTAATGTTCCCGAGCATCTCTGATATACAACCCAGGAGAGTTTCTTGGGGTGATAACAAGTTCAGCAAAATGTGCATTTTTATACCTTGTAATAGGTAGATTACAGCTGAACAAACTGCAAAACTATTATTTGAACATGTATGGGTTCATTTTTGGTTACCCACTTCTATTGTATATGATCGAGAGACCCAATTTGTGGGGAAGTTTTGGTCAAGTCTATGGGAGCTGATGGACACCCAACTGAAGAAAAGCACATCTTTTCATCCGCAAATCGATGGCCAAATAGAAGTAGTTAACAAGACAGTTATCGAGCTACTCAGAGGATATTGCAGCAAACATCCTAAGCTTTGGGATGAATACTTGTGTTATGTGCAGCATGCTTACAACAGAGCAAAACATTCTTCTACACAGAGATCTCCTTTTGAAGCCTGTTTTGGTTTCACACCAAGGTCTCCTTTGGATTTTGTCTTTGGTAAAGATACCACCGTTGATGGACACAGTGATGTGCACAAGGCAACTAGGTTCATTGAACAGATCCAGGAGATCCACTAGGCAGTACCGGAACAGTTGGAAAGGAGCCAAGCCAAATACAAGGCAAGGCATGACAAGCATCGGGTGGAGCATAGTTTCCAAGTTGGTGACCAGTTCTGGTTGTATATCAGCAAGGACAGGATGCAAGGTGAAGGTAAAAAGCTAAAGCCTATCAGGTATGGACCCTTCAAGATTCTTGAGAGGATCGATGAAAATCCTTTTCGCCTTGATCTACCAACTTACATGCACATCTACTTAGTCATAAATGCATATTTATTGAGATTGTTTGAACCTTCAATGATTGAGGATCCTGAAGAGCAAAGTTAATTTCCTTCTATTGATGACTTGCTACCTGAATATCTGAATGAATTGCAAGAAGACACAGTCTTGGACAAGAAGGTGAGGACAACGCGCAAAGGAGATGTTGAGTACCTCAGAATTGGACTCAAAGGTTCGAAGTCGAGCAGTGCTAAGTGGATTGAGATTGAGCAAGTGAGACAACAATACCCTCACTTAGTCGATGCTTGAAAAAACCAACTTTTGGTGTTCCAAAAGCTTTTCAGTGGGAAGGACGTCATCCGAATTGCATCCATAAAGAATAATCAAAAGAACCATGGCTGTACTAGGTCAGGACAAACTTCAAAGAATTGATAGCAGCGATCAAAAACACCTCTAAAATAGTGGCAGTTGGCAGCCAGCGTGGAACGACAAGGACCTTGGTCAAAGCGTGCTGACCAAGGCCCATGTAGACTACGCAGGAGGCGAAATTAGCCCCTGGGAAGCCCAAATCAGGAAACAGAGGGAGTTTTTGATGCACGATTGCGCTTAGCGCTAATCGCGCATCGCTGGGCAAAAACCCTCGAAAATGAGGGGACCCTAGTGCTTGGTTGCATGGGAGCCGGGAAAACCATGGGGAAAAAGGCTAAAGGCTAAGGCAGGACCCGCGCTCCAAAAAACCGGTGGTATTTATCGGGGGTATCCTTGGGCGGTAGGCAGATTTGGTGAAAACAGAGCGATTCCACTCCTCGCCCGACGCATGGCAAGCGAAGGAGAGAGAAAACCACTGCTCATTGTGTGCTAACAGTTGAGCAAGTCAACCGCGCGAAATGAGTGGATGGTGTTGGATCTGGGGGATCCAGATCTAACGGTTGTTATTGCACCCGATGGTAAGACTGGATGTAACGAAGGATTAAGCCGCGATTTAGAAGAATTTGAGGTACACTTTGACTTCCAAGGTGGCAAATGACTCATTCCACGACATAACTGAAGAACTGAACCAACGAAGCAAGCTAGTGCAGTTTGCAGGAGGACAAGTGGCCACTCCCTATGAGTCTGATGGTGACGCCGAGATAGGGAACTCCAAGCGAAGTTGTAGCAGGTGATCCGACGGAGTTGGAAATGGAATTGAACAGCCATGAGTTCGAGTGCCTTTAAAGCCATGCACAGACTAGCAAAAGGGACACACACGGAAGACCAGAGAGAGCAAAAAGTAGTAAGAAGACAAAGGGCCACGCTAACCAAAGGCAGCGTCAAGCACCAGAGGGCTTGAGAAATTCGAGCCATCCCTGAAGGGGATCTGTCAAGACCGAGCACCACATTGGGCTCCTTCCATTGTAGACCCCAGAGGTCAAAAAGCTGGTAAGGCCAAGATTCTATGTACTCTAGTGGCTTAGGAAATCCAAGAACCACCCTGCCAAGCTATCTTGTGACAGGAGACTCATATTGAGCTCCTTCTTTGTAATTTTCTGCTTTAAGACACAATAAAAGAAGGCCACCACTAAATGTTGGACTGGAGATGTAGCCCTGGAGGATAGGGTGAACTCCTTATTAATTTCTTGTGTTCTTATACTTGCTTATTGTGTTCCTCTGTTATCTTCCATTTTCAAGTGTCTATGTATTTGCAATATGATCGATCCGTTGCTTAAATAACCTAGACACACACCAGCACATGAGTCTGTAATACCTCAATTTAATAATTCTTAACTGAGATCACTCATAGGGTGATTATGAGATCAGTAACCATCATAATAGCAACAAAAATACCAATGAAATCACAGCCATATGATCCACATATAAACCAATATAATACTCATAGAAATACAAGGATAAATAAACTCATATTTATGATGCAAAATCCAAACCTAAGATGGGACTTCCACATTCCACCGGATCGTAGAGTGGATGAGCCAAATCTCTCTTCAATCATTCACCCCCGTGCCATATTCCAAGCATGAATGTGGGATCTCATAGAAACATCAATCCAAAACCATCTAGGGATTCCAGAGGCCATCCACCTCAACCCATCAAACAGTGATTGCACCTCATGGCCGAACATCACATAACATCACCAGATTGGTTTCCATCCAAGCCTTCCAAGGCATCCAGATCATTTTCTCCAACCAAGGCTTCCATGACTAGTAACTCAACCCACCAAGGGCATCCATAACATATGTCCAACCAAGGCTTCCAGGACTAGTAACTCAACCTAAGCTATTACAGGGCTTCCAGAGTGTTTGTCCAACCAGTGATTTCAAGAACTAATAACTCAACCCAAGCTAAGGAAACATGAGAACCAACCAAAACAAACAAGGAAATAAACCCAAAATCTCCATGGCTATCTAGGAAATGGAAAGACTAGGCAATCCACTGTCAATCTAGACAATCCTCCATGCCAGTGATAGATCATGACCAAAAATACACATGCATATGCCATGCATGCCAAAACCAGTGAGGAAAACATACATGCAACTCGATACTTGCAAGAAAAATTGCTATAATTGTTGATCTCGATGCCATCTTGTGTTTTCTTGCTCTTCATTTTCCTTCTTGCTCAAAAAATCCAAGTATGCCACACTCTCCAAGAGTGCTCCAAGAAAAATCCAAGTCTCTAAGAGTATGAGAGAGAGAGAAAGAGTAATGAGAGAGCTCCAAAACTGAACTGAAAAAAGGTTACCAACTGATCCTCAGAAGCCTTTTTATGAATGCGACCTATATTTTCTTCATTTTCCATTATTTTCCTTCATTTTCCTCGTCACATGCAACTTGTGACCTTTCGCCTCCCTTTTCTTCTAATTTCCATTATTTTCATAAATAAATGTGCCAAAAATGCCATTTTGCCTTTCCAAAGCCTTATCCATTGCTTTTTCCAATTTCCTTAGCCATAATAAACCAAATGAACACCCTCTAGGATGTATTACCCAACATTCAGCTTGAAATAAGTGTCCCATCAACCGTGGTTATTATTTTGTCTTTATTAACTTTTATTACATGAAATTTTCACCAGGGCTGTTACATTTTGTACATGTGGTGTCATGTACATGTTGTGCATGTGTTATTGTGTACATGTGGTATTTTGTACACATCGTACAAGTGATGCAATGTACATGTGGCATTGTGTAGACGTTGCGGAGGTGGTGTCGTATACATGTGGCGTTGTGCAAATGTTGTACAGGTGGTGCAGTGTACTGGTGGTACTTTGTACATGTTGTACATATGGTACTGGTGTATGTGTGGTATTGTGTGCATGCCATACATTCTAAGTTGAGGGCATGCGGTACTATGTATACGCATTGTGTAGTCAAGGTATCGTGACATGTGTATTCATTATGTTGTACTCTGTTTATGTATATGTATTGTGGTGTACACCAGATGTAGGCATATGTATTGTGTTGTGGTGTACACTGGCTATAGGTGTATGTGCGGCATCTCAGGTGTAGGTGCATGTATTGCAAGGTGGTTTATGTCATGTGTGGTTGTATGTGTGTGATGCACACTATGTGTATGTGCACATGGTTGAGGAGAAGGCACTGAGTGTTTGTTAGGTGTGGCAACCGATCTGGTGTGTGTACAGAAAGAACAAAGGCAAAAGTAAGGAGTGATTAAAGGATAAGTATCAATATTTTATTTTAGTTTTATTATGCATGTGATTTATGATTATGGTCTATGATGATTACATGTGATCTATGATTCTGGTTTATGATGGTTGCATGTGATTTATAATTTTAATTTACGATGGTCAAGTTTGAGCTAGCCGGATGTGATATGTTTATACATGATGATTTGGTCAAAGATGTTAGATCAACTTGTTGTGATAGGTAGAGAACAAAATTGCAAGTATACCTTATTGACGGGCCACCAATGAGGCATGATTTGAAGTTATTTCAATTTATTTTGAATCTAATAAAAATTATGTGCTTGGTATAGGACAGCATGAAATGACCGGTTGGGTGGTCGAAACTGATGACAATTATTAGCAGCAACAACAAAAGGAATTGGAACATGCAACAGTATGCTGGTAAAGCATTCAAGAGCAGGGCCATTGGTACCCAATAGTGTCCATTGATTTCCATGAGCATACTATGACCGGTATGATGGTTTTTGTATCTTCCGATTTGAGAAAGCCTTGCCAAGAGATGGACTACCCGAGATCAGGGTGTCAGCAGAACTTGGAAGGTGTGCGACTGCACAGAAGTGGGTGATCAGATTGCCTAAGGGATTGTGTAGCATAGAAGGGAATGTCGAGATATATTTTTTTTTGTCATTAGCATTGCCATATGGAATCAAATGCACATTGGGAGTGCACCCTGGAAAAATGAGTCAGTAAATGTTCACTGAGAGGACAAGTGGTCCAGGATTATAGCACTGGACATTGGATGTAGTGGATTCTGGACTTCCTAG
The DNA here is from genome assembly GCA_000404065.3 of Pinus taeda. Taxonomy (NCBI): domain Eukaryota; kingdom Viridiplantae; phylum Streptophyta; class Pinopsida; order Pinales; family Pinaceae; genus Pinus; species Pinus taeda. The sequence goes on along the minus strand of APFE031270154.1, from coordinate 69,965 downwards.
GAAGGAGGTGAACTCTGGCATTACTTTTTGGGTGGAGGTGTGAACCTATGAATTCCTTTGTTGCAGATGCAAGCATCGAATCCTTTTATTTGCTGGTTGAGAAAATGTGTATGTGTGTATATGTGGTCACTATTGTAAACATCGTAATGAGATGTGTTATAAAGCTCCAATAGATGGTATGATTTTCATGTTTCAGCAATGGTCATTGTAAATACTGCAACGAGTTGTGTTATAAATCTCCATGGGAAGTATGTTTTTTTTTCAACAGTCTTGTTGGTTATAGGTGTCATTAAACATCGAGGATGGTGTTCCCCTAAGGGGGAGGGTTCTGTAACATCCCTAGTTAAAACCCCATGTAAAAATATATATAACACCATGATTGATGGGACATGTATTCAAAGTTGAATGTCGGGCAAGACATCCTAGTGGGTGTTCATTTTGGTTACTATGGCTAAAGGAAATTGGCAAAGGCAATGGCAAAAGGCTTTGGAAAGGCATGAGGCATTTTTGGCACATGTATTTATGAAAATAATGGAAATTAGGGGGAAAGGAAGGTGAAAGGTCACATGTTGCATGTGAAGAGGAAATTGAAGGAAAATAATGGAAACTGAATAAAATATAGATCTCATTGATAAACAGGCTTATGAGGATTAGTGTGTAAGCTTGGTCAGTTCAGTTTTGTTGGAGCTCTCCTCTTTTCTATCTCTCTCTCTCTCACTCTCGGACACAGAGAGTTTTCTTGGAGCACTTTGGCATTGGAGAAAGAAAGGAAAAGGAGGCAAGAGGAAGCAAAGATCAAGCAGGGGAAAGCAAGATCAAGGAGCTACAACATGATTATTTATAGGTATTTATTTTCATGTGTATTTTTCTTTCTATATTTGGCATGCATGGTGTTGCATGTGGTTGTTTTATGTCATGGCATGGGTTTTGCTAGGTGTGAAAATGTTTTGAACCTAGCCTTATCATTTCCTGATAGCCTTGATGAGATCGGTTATCATACTTCGATTGAGTTGGATTGCTGGATGGATTTGAAGCTAAGTAAGGTGGATCTTCAAAATGAAAAACACATGGCCTAGTGGTCCTTGAACTGGAATGTGGATCACGGTAAAGCCACTGGCCTAGTAACCCCTGAACCAGACTGTGGGTTGTGGTAAAGCCGGGATTGTGCGCCTCGATGGACCTAGGAATCCTTGCTAGTGAATGGCAAGATATATAGTAAAGCCAAGAGGTGGATTGCTCTCCGTTCGGCCTAGTAGTCCCAAGATGGGATGTACGATAAAGCCTGGAGAGTGGGTCTCGATGTAGGGCCTAGTGATCCCTGGATCAGACTGTAGATTACATAAAGCCTGAGAGACTAGGAGGCACTCAAATTCCTCATGGTGTAGGTGGAGAACTACAGTAGAATCAAGGCTTTACTGGTTATTTTTGGTTAGTTATGAGTCCCACATTCATCCTTGGAATATGTCACAAGGGTGCTTGGCTTAAGAGAGATTTGGCTCAGCCAATTTATAGTCAAGTGAAATGTGGTAGTCCCATCCCCAGTTGATTTCTATATTCGTTAATGAGAAATTCATTCCCTTGCTTTCCATGTGTAAATATACTAGTTTATATGTGGATTCTATGGTTGATGTATTTATAGTATTTATGTTGTTACTATGTTGGTTATGTATATGTTTTATGACAGCAACTATGTATGGCTCTCATCATGTTTTTACTTGTAAATGAATGGAAAATGTATCTATGATCTAATAGATGATAATGCAACAAATGACATGAGGAAACAATGGTTCTTAGTAATTCTCATATAGGTATGAGATCCCTATGCTTAAATATGTTGTTTACACATGTAGATTACATGTTTGTGATATGTTTGATGAAATGCCTATCATGGCTAGTAGGGGTCTGGTTAAGGGCTTGTTAAACTAATTGCTTTTGCATCATTTTTTCCCTGTTATTTTACTGTTTTGAAGATGTCATTCCATTCCGGGCAGTGAACTAGGCTCTAGGCCTAAAAACGTGGCTCAAATCCCAGGGACACTGGCACATAACTAGATAAAATGGTCCCTGGATGTTGGCTTGCAGGCTTGTGAGAGCGTCCAGAGGTCCTTAGATGTTTTCATGCCCATATCATGAGAGCGTCCAGAGGTCAAATGATCAAAAGATTCAGTGGGACCCAAGGGCAAGCTTCCTGAAGTGTTCGCATGGTTCTTAGGGGTCCTGTAGCTAATGTGGAAGGTTTGTATCTTGTGTTTCCACCAATTTCATTTCCTTAAGGTCACATAGGAGGTTTAATCCAATCATAGTAACCTCTCATCGCACGTTTACCCCGGTTGATAGCATGGAAGCATCTTTTAATTTGGGATAATATCATGAGAGGATTTGAAGGACCCTCCCTTTGTTTTATTTGTCATGAAGCGAAGGAAACAACAAAAAATATATTTATTTCTTGTAAATTTTCCACTAGGGTTTGCGAACTCATAATATACCACTCTTTGGTTGTCTAATTCCTAAATTTCAAGACATGCTTTATACATTTAATCAATGGACTACCAATTAGTTCAAGAATATCATAGTTCATAGAGCATGGAACCTAATCTTCGGTTTTATCTTATGGAACATATGGAAGGAATGAAATAACAAGACCTTTAAACAACAAGTGGCAACATTAGACCTACTAAAAAAATAATTTTGGCCAATCTATAGGAGACTATTTTATTAGTTGCATGATCCTTGGGGGATTGGGAAGTTGATGACGTGAAAACAATTATTCTAAGAAACCTGCATTTGGAAGGCAACTTGGTAATTTTTCTATTGACCACTAACATAGAACATTTGGTAACTACAAACTATTGTTATCGGCCTCCCCTAAAAAATTTCATAAAATTAAGTTTCAATGGAGCATCGAAAGGGAATTTGGGGCCAACGTGTTTTGGAGGAATATTACATGATGCTAACTCAGTCCCTTTAAGAGTGTTTGAAGTTGAATGTGGTATTGCAACAAACAACCTCTCTGAGTTATTTGCGGCAGAGGGAGCACTCTAGATTGCAACTCATCTAGGGTATAAGCAAATACAAATACATTGAGACTCTCTATTGGTGATACAATATATTTTTCAACTCCTAAATGGAAAACTGATCTCCAAAATCATTCATGGTTGGAGATTGGAAATGACTGTTACCAATATTGTGAAGTGTTTAAAAGGATTTGACTATGTACTAGTCGAACGTACCAGACATGTAGGTAATGGTGTGGAAGACTACCTTACGAACATGGGTTGTCAAATGCAAGGTTTGGAAATGGACAATGCATGGATAATTCCAAGTTGGGACATATAGAATTAAGAAATCATGGCATTGCTAGAAAAGAACAAAAGTTGTGGAGAGCCCTTGATGGGGGTGTTAACTAGTACATAGGTAAATTTGAATGGAAGTGTGATGGACAAGTGTCTCTCCAAACATGGTACATGTAAGATTGACACAATGGGAAGGAAACTCATTGTTTGGAGGTGATCCTCACTCAAAATACGAAGGTGATGGGAGATGGAAACCATAACCTACCATTTTCTCTATGTGTATCATCTCTAGATAATTCACTACTTGGTAGGTTTTCCTTACTGGATCTGACAAGATCAACTATGGGAGAAAATAAGCCTACGTGTTACTCATTAATGGCTCCTCGAAGTTCAAAAAGAATGTTTTCCTTAAGGAGTGTGCCACACTGAACGCTGGTCTCACCTCGGTCCTTCCCTCACAGAGTAATGGTCCTTGGACTGCATGCAATTTCTCCTCCTTGTGTAATTATAAATGGCATGGCGTATGTCAAGGGTGGCGAGTGTACATGGTACTTTGCAATGGGGAAGTATGAAACATTGTATGGTTTTTAGGTTTTAATTTATTATACCATGCTTGACATGACGTCTTCTGTGCGTCGACAATCACTCCAAACTCGGCTGAGGGAAGGTGTTGAGGTTATAGAGACCTTTATTAACAAAGGTGTTGTCATCAATGTTTTTTATTCTATTCTTACTCAGTGCAACCACAAGGCCAATATTCGAACTGGTGGTCGTGCTCCGCTCATCGACGTTTCAGGGCCTCGACTTCTCAGGTATCTCTTTCAATTTCTCTATTTTGGTGTGCCAAGTTTTGTACCCGAGAAATTTCTCAATTTGGTTTGAATGGTTCATTTTGACCTAGTACTTTTAAGTTCCGATGAGGTTTATTGTGTTATCTGACACTTAAAATTGGATGGTGTCATTTCCTGTTTATGTTTACACATGATTTTCCTCTACTTGGGTGTTATGTACGTTATTCTTTGCTTTATCATTCTCTCAACCCATTTCCTCCTCATTATCGCCCTAGGTTATCAGTTTTAGGAAATATTGTCAGTCACTGTCTCATTGTTTCTTCTCATCTCCCCTTCCTGACACAAGCACTTGTCCCCTGCATCTTTGTTGTTCCTCGCCTCATTCTATTGTCCAAAGCACTCATCGACTCTGGGGAGTCATCGAAATTGCGTGCTAGTTTAGTTCTCCTTGTGGCGTTAGTTTAAATTCCCTTTGACTTTAGGGATCGAGGGGTTTTCCGTTTTTGTGGGCTTTGTCCAGTTCTATGGGTTTTGGGTTTTGGTGATGATATAGTCCTCTATCGAAATACATCGCATCTGCTTCTGTGAGTTGGGTCTTAAATTTGGATAAGAGTCCTCAAGGTAGTCTTGGTGTTAGTCAATGTTATCTTGCTTGTGCACTTCTCCAAGCGACTATGCCACCTTAATAGAGAATGACAAGCCATAGGGAAGGCACTAGCAGTAGGTCTACCTCTTGGTCCAAGCAACTATTAGGTTGGAATTCGGTGGAATTTGTTTTTATACAATACCTCTCGAAGTCAAAAAGGAGATTCGACAACTTGAATCTCGCAAATTTGGGGACAAAGAATACCTTTCGGACTCTGAAATGGGTAATCAAGAATTCAAATGGATTCCAAAAGCTAGTAAATTTAGAAATAGAAAATTACACTTCCTACATTCTATTGTAGGTTACTAGCAGTTGGACACCCTATTTCGTTTGGTTATTAGGTACAAACAAGTGGATCATTAAAGGATTTTTGCAGGCCAAAAGGATATGAAAAGCCTCCTCAGGAGCATTCGAGAATGTTTGGATGACATTCTCATTCGTGTGTAGAGGGTGGAGAAGTACATAGTGTCGAATTTAGATTATGACTCGGAGAACATCACTAACATTCTTGCGATGATCGATGTTCCCCCGGTCAAAACTACTTCACCTTCTAACATTGTTCCTCCAATTAGTGGAGCTCCTCTTTCTTTGGTGGTCATCTTCGATTAAAGGTATTAGCTTCACAGTAGTTTTGTTTTTGACAACTCCTTTCAGTATTTCAAGTGTACTTATGGTCTGGTCGATCAAACAACAACCTCATGATGATCATGGCCAGTTTTGAAATATTTTCCATTACAAACCTCATCTGTCATTTTGCCTTCCCTCTATGGCTTTCCTTTTGTGATTTTTGTTCTCAGAAGCTCGATCTATGCAATGGAAACCTCTGTTGTTATCTCATGAGTAAGGTCTTATATGACAATGTTCAAAGATGGTATGTAAAAGGATGGTCTAGGTAGTTTGTTTAGCAAGAATGTTTTTAGGTTAGGTGCACCATGGTTATAAGTGTTTTGTACTCCACAAAATTGTTGCTATCCATGTACTCTCATTGTAAGCATATTTTGATAAATGGAAATTTTGTGTCGATTTACCAAAAAAAAAAAAAAAGATACATATTCACCCAATATTTTTTTAGTTAATTAGTTTAATTAAAAAGAGAGAAAAAACATAACAATTTTTTATATAAATCTCAACTATTCGTCATCTAACATTATTAATATTTTAAAATATTTTGTGAAAGTAAAATCCCTATCATCTACCTAATAATTATTGGTAATTAAATTCAAATTATAAAAACCTTCTTCCAAAACAAACAAACCTATTAACATAATAAACTTTATATATATATATTTATATATATATATATATATATATATATAATATATATATATATATATATAATTTTATTATTCAAATCTATCTATATTCTTTATCTCAATTTTAATTTCATCTTATAATATGTAAATGCATTGCAACTTAACAACCTTACATTTTCATTGGTAATGTGAGTTATTAAATCATTTTCGATTTCAGCCTAATTGAAATTTTGGATTGCATCATTAAATTCATCGCACATTGACAATACGTTCAAATATGGATTCACTCTACTTAAATATTAATTCAAATTCACTTGGTGGTACATAAGTACAGCATAATTTAGCACTGAAAACATCTGTTCGCATTTCAAAAATCAAGATGTATTATGTAATTTATGAGGTATCTTAACAATATATGAATCAAGTCAAATCTTCTATTAATTAAAAATATTAAAGATCAAAATTTTTATAGGATAGTAAATCTCATACGATATGCGTTTTTGGAAAGAAATTGTTTTATTACATATTTCACCACTTCATATCGAAGTGGATATTCGCTTGCCTCCTTGTATAGATTAGAATATGTAACTGTGTGGCTAGGTAGGCAACGCTAACCAATAAGAATCTGTAGGAACATGAAAGATAGAATAGTGCAACTATCGATGTTACCTAGGTACCAATTCGATACTAGAAACGGTGGCGTTAGATGAAGAAGCAGGAACCGGATCAGATAAAGTGGATGATGTGGTTGCAGAGGAATGATGTGACAATCCATAGCCTGAACTGCTGTTCCTCGTGTTAAATCGAGGAACAGAACTGGCGCAAATAGGCTTCGTGAGGTACGGCAACGTCACAGAATGAGATGAAAGCATCGAACTTACTGTAAACATTGTGGGACGAAGTGAGGGGTCTGTCTGTGTACACCAAATAGCAACCTGTATGCATTTCAGCGCTTGCTCCTCATCGCAACTTTCAATTATTGCTACTCGATCAATAATCTCAACGCTATTTCCTGCTTCGTATGATCTCCATGCCTGCATAATCACAACGGGTACTCATTTTGATTAGATATAACAATGATGGACAGACCCGCCTTAACTTTATGTTAAAAGTATAACAATTCCAGAAGTCAATATATGCAGAATTCATATGTAAATAGATTGGATTAGCAGCAAAATCTCTGATCTCGTCTACCCCTAACCGTACAGTACATAGATGAGGTAATAACATGGTCATGGTAGGAAATACAGCAGAAACAGTGTCTCACCCATCCTAAAAGAATCTGCATCTCAGGGGGCAAATTATAGTCCATGTTATTCCTTCCTGTGACAAGTTCCATGAGAAGGACGCCAAAGCTATAGACGTCAGCTTTTGCCGATAATTGGCCATGCATAGCATACTCCGGTGCCATATACCCACTGCATATCCATATAACAGTATCAAATATTACATATTAAGGCAAAATTTAAGAGTTGGGCAATGATAAAATGATGTTTGCAAAGGAAAGTGTACTGCTAGATTCTAGGAAGTAAAATTTAAAGTGAATTACTGTACATTCTACAAGGATGGTCTAAAATACAATTATAAAATTGTCAATTCTCTTGAAATGAATCATCATAGACTAAAAAATATGTATATGCAACCTTAATTGTTAACATTTTTGACAGTAAGGATGACTTTTTGAAATCTTACAGAGTTCCGGCCACTTTTGTCAAGGTGCTGACGAAACTCTCATCTTGAGGAAGAAGTTTTGCCAAGCCGAAATCTGCTATCTTCGGATTCAGATTTTCGTCCAATAAAATATTGCTGGCTTTAATATCCCGATGAATAATCCTCGGTTGAGAATCCTCGTGAAGATAAACAAGCCCACGAACCACTCCCAGTATGATGTTGTAACGCTTCTGCCAATCAAGCTGGCTGCGTTTGATTGGATCTGTATACATTCAAAACACTTCTGTTTTAATTGTCACAACCAGAATAAGCTTCTTGAAACTTTAATACTTGTCGTCATCTACATACATCATAACATGGAAATGGCTTCATTCTTATCTACATACATCATAACATAGGACTGACTCACCGAATAGGATTTTATCGAGGCTGCTATTCGGTAGGTACTCATAAACAATCAACCTTTCTGATCCCTGCGCACAACAGCCTAGTAGCTTCACAAGATTCCGATGCTGAATCTTGGCGACGAGCTTGACTTCATTCAGAAATTCTTTCTGTCCTTGCTTAGAATTTATGGACAGCTTCTTCACGGCTATTTCTTTTCCATCATGAGTGGTTGCCTGAGAGAATACGCTAAATATTCGTTTGAAGATTTTTGGAAGTATTTAAGCTTAATCACGTTTCTACTGTATATCTATTTTCAAGCTAATAATTTACATCCAACTTTCAAGTGTGCGGGGAAGCAGCAAGCTTATTACGATAATTTAATGTTCTAAAACTGGTAGGAGCTTTCGTAGTCTATGTTACCTTGTATACTGCGCCGAATCCTCCCTCTCCCAGCTTGTTATCATCATTAAAATTATTTGTAGCAGCTACCAAAGTTTCAAACTTAAAAGTCAATATTTGTCGATCCTCAGTGACTAGTACTTCTTCCTCGGCTTGCTCATGAAGTATTTGGCAATCCTCGCCGACTTGTTCATTAACTATACAATCAAAACATACACAGCTAAATCAGAAAATACAACTGGGAAGAAACTGAATGATGTATAAATTGGTGCCTATCTACGTAAAAGTGTATTAAATCTACACAATGCACTGAATATGGCGATAGCACATAGCCTGGTAACCCGGGGTCTGAACATATGCACTTCTGGATTTCGATATGGTCAGAACTCCGTTTAGATTGGTATGTGATAACCAAAATGAAATTTAAAGAACATGACATACATTTCCCAGATAATCATCTGCACTACCTTTGTATCCATTCAATATTCTCCGAGTTATAAAGAGGCAGATCAATAGCGCCAAAAGGAAGCCGCCAGCAACAGCCCCTGTAATTATAGGTATTTTGTTTGAATGTTTACTATTTTTCGATGATGTGAAAACCGGCGTATTAGCTGCTGTTGCAACAGGGGACAGAGCCTGCCGTGCATCAGCTGGCGCTTCCGAAGGGGAGGGAGAATTAAAGAAACTATATGCTTCATAACTAACAATGCAACTACCCATGAAATACTCAACTCCTGCACTTCCATAATAATTTTCTTGAATATCACTGGTTGCTTTAAGAAGACAACTTTTGCAGTCTGCAGTAGATATATCTCTGGTGCACTGGACCAGAGCGTAAATCTTTGGATAGGAGTCTACTCTTTCTCCGGAAGCAAATCGATTCCCTGAAGGTACATCTGCTATTTTAGCTGACAAATTGGTTAATAGTCTCTGGAGAGCCTCGTTAAAGACAACAGGGTTGGAAACATCATATGTTTTGTAATTATAATATCCTAGAGTATCCAGTTTTGCGATGAAAGAATAATTTTCATAACGCAAGTAACACAATTCTAACCAAATTCTACCGCCAATGGCATTCCCGCAACGTTGATTTTGTCTGATACTAGTCGTTGCGTTTCCTGAACAACTGTAGCATTGATCGTCTGTTGCGTCTCCCCTGCATTGGAGGAGGCCATAAACTCGGTCGGGACTTTGGTCGCCAGAAACAGAAATATTAAACCCAGTCGAGTGCGTGTGTTGAACAAGACTATTAAAGACTGTATTCAGATTGCTCTCAAAATCACTGCCTGTATCATAGGTGACGCCGTTGCAGTACAAATTTTCTGAATTGCAAACCTGTGCATGAAGAGTAATGATCAACGTCGGGACAACGATTATGTAAAATAGAATAAGGAGAAAGCACCCAGAATTCCCTCCCCGTAAGTTGATATTCGTTAGGCTTGCCATGGCCAATCGAGAGGCTGGGCATAAATGTTTTCCCAAACTCTAACTATGCACATATATAAAAACAACGAAATTATATGCTTAATTAATGGATCAGCGTTTAAGCTTCAGCGATGGTGAGGATTTGAATACTCTGATCTCGCTGACGTTTCAAAAAAATTATTTATCGAAGTCAAGTCAAGTCAAGAGAATCCGACCACAAGAGGTGTCAGTATTATAATTTCCAAAAAATTATTCAAGATGGTTGGTGGTGTCAGTATTGTAATTTCCAAAAAATTATCCATCAAAGTCAAGTCAAGAGAAGCCGGCCATGGTAGGTGGTGTCAGTATCGTAATTTTCAAACTTCCTCTTTTCATCCAGAATTTTCTGTCTTAAAGCTAACCTCTTATGCACGTTTTAATTATATTTTCAAAATTTTATTCAAAATATTGGATTTTTATGATATAAAAATATAAGTCTCAGATTTTTATTTTGTAAATATTTATGTATTAATTGAATCTTATCAGTATTTAATTAGTGTAACCAACGGATAATTGGCAGCTTTTAATTGTTAATTTTATATTTAAAATTTAATTTCAAATATATTTTGTTTAATAAAAGAACTTAAATTTATTAAAAGATTAATCTGACTATATATATACAGTAAATTAAATATCTAAGTTACATGTTTAAGTGTTTTGTCTAACATTGATTTATTATAACTTTAAAGACTTGAGGAGACTTGTAAAGTTGGGTTGATAGACAAAGTCAAGATAAGAATTGATTTATTATAACTTTAAAGATTTGGGTTGATAGACAAAGTCAAGATAAGAAATGATTTATTATAACTTTAAAGACTTGAGGAGACTTGTAAAGTTGGGTTGATAGACAAAGTCAAGATAAGAAATGATTTATTATAACTTTAAAGACTTGAGGAGACTTGTAAAGTTGGGTTGATAGACAAAGTCAAGATAAGAAATGATTTATTATAACTTTAAAGACTTGAGGAGACTTGTAAAGTTGGGTTGATAGACAAAGTCAAGATAAGAAATGATTTATTATAACTTTAAAGACTTGAGGAGACTTGTAAAGTTGGGTTGATAGACAAAGTCAAGATAAGAAATGTCACTGGACTTTATAGGCATATTAGGAAGGAGTCTTAGTGTTTTTCTACCTTTTCTTGGTATTTTTTTTTTAACTTTACTATATTAGGTTTCTTGGTATTTTTTTAACTTTATTATATTAGGTTTCTGGGTATTTTTTTAACTTCACTATATTAGGTTTCTTGGGATTTATGGACATATTCGAAAGATTTTTATCTTATTTAAATTTTCTTGGTTTTTTATTCTTCTAACTTTATTATAATGATCAAATAGTCTTTGAGAATCTCAAGTGAGGTGAAGTCCTATTTTCCAATTATTGAAACTATCATTCTCAACTACTAACTCGTAACAAATCCAATTAAAATAATAACCTCAACAATAATTAAAATCTATTAAAATTCTCTATGTTCAGTACAAAAGATCTTACTATTCCGAGATAACCCTCCCATCGGACTCGACTACACAAGTTATATGGTGTGGGGTTTCCATCAATGTAAATAATTTTCATAGATACCTCTCATCAAACTTCCTCCATGCCATTTCTATCCACAATGGAGGGGTATCAATTTCAAACATGGGAAAATCCCCAAAAATCCAGAGGTGAGTTTTCAACCATATAGATACCTCTTTTCAAGCCTCCACCATGCAATTTCAATACCTCTCTTTAGCCTCCACCATGCAATTTCATCCACAATGAAGGAGGGGAGTGGTATCCACCCATTTAGAAAAGTCAAGCCATATAATATAAGAAAAAAAAAAAAAAAACCCAAAAAATTCAGAGGTACAATAATGGCTATTTGACTTTCCAACGCTATTATGGTGCCTCCTTTTAATATCTATGGTTCTTATTAATCTCTAAGACTAGGCCATGCACATGGTATGACCAATCAAAGTAAAGACAAAAGGTAGGTATTTATATTATTCGGTAATATTAGTTAAAAAATATTTTTTTTTTACTTTCCAACGCTATTATGGTGCCTCCTTTTAATATCTATGGTTCTTATTAATCTCTAAGACTAGGCCATGCACATGGTATGACCAATCAAAGTAAAGACAAAAAGGTAGGTATTTATATTATTCGGTAATATTAGTTAAAAAATATTATTTTTTTTGACTTTCCAACGCTATTATGGTGCTTCCTTTTAATATCTATGGTTCTTATTAATCTCTAAGACTAGGCCATGCACATGGTATGACCAATCAAAGTAAAGACAAAAGGTAGGTAGTTATATTATTCGGTAATATTAGTTAAAAAATATTTTTTTTTTTGAAATTTCATTATAACTCGTTGAAATTTTTATATTTAATTTGATGACCTTATATAATTTAAAAGTTGTAGAAGTATTTTTAGGATGTTTTAAATTCATTTATGTATTTATAAATGTATTAAATGAAATGAAAATTATGATTTCATAAAAATAATATTATCCAATATTATTAGAATGAAAAACAAAATGTAAAATTAACAAGGAGGGATACATGGTAGTTAGTTCTTGCTTTGAGGGGAAGAGCAGGAGCGGGTTGTTGAGCGAGTTGGCTTTGAAGTTAAGGCAAAGGGTTATGAGAAGGATGTTGTGCAACTGGTAGAGAGGGCTCCTAGGGCTCCCATCCATGGCCAACAAGTACAATGATCATATTAGAAGAAGCTTATCAAAAGCACTGAACTAGAACATCATGCGTTTGTCAAACATTTCGGAGGAATAAAATGGTTGATATAGAAATAAAATGGTTGATATAGAAGTAATCATGCCCACAACTGGCAACACTTCATTTCAGTCCTTGCATTCAGATAGAAAGCTGTTAGAATCAACCACATGACAGGAACATAAATTTTGGCAATAAACACCATAAGCCTTCACATTTTTTGCTCTTTTCAGCTTATACATGTCTTGAGACTCCCCTGTCTTTGGTTTGACCAGAAAAAGAATGCAAAAGCCAAATTGTTGTGCTTGCTTTGCAACTATAGAAGGAGTTAAGCAACCTCTGTTGAAGAGGCACCAATGGATTAAGTTTAAATGATGTGATTTTTCGATTTTACTTCAGTATCAAAGGGAAGGGATGATCCAGGTGGATATTGGTGGCCACCCGCCAATTCCACTTGGACCCCCACCATTGCTTCTTTCAGTTTTTCAGTTTCCTTAATTGTAGCACAGTTTACTATTTTTAGCATTTTTTCGGGTCCTAAACTTCTGGAGCCGTTTTGAGGCCATAAACAACATTTTTTTGGAAATCTACCGCCAGCGAGTTCATGTTTAAAATCGTCTTTTTTGTAGTAGTCCTCGGAGAGATCTCTCCAACGGGCTATCATGCACGTCAAACATAGATAATATGACCAAGTCGCGACCCCGGGAAGTTGGTTGTCCAACTCACCTCAACTAGGCCCATAAACTCTTGGTGTTACATCTCATCGGGTTAGGGTTTTGGTTGTTTAGGGTTTGCTCTTATTGTTCAATAATAAAAGGGCCCTTGAGCCTCATTGTAACGCAGTTCAGAGGCTTGTAGCCGCCACATTTCTTCTCAGAGATAAGCTACCATCGCCCTAGCTGGTTCATTTCCATTCATGTTTGTAAGCATATTTCAGTGTTTTACATTAATGAAATGAAGTATTATTTCCGCGGCATCTCTGTGTTTATGGTTATCTTTGTAATTTGTTGCATTCTTATTTAAATCTGGATCAGTGGTATCAGAGCGGTCTGCTTTTTTTTTCTATGTTTTTCTTTGCATGTCCCCAATGAGGTCGGGATATAAGGAGTTAGAGTTGGAACTGGTCGAACCTTTGCAAGACCAACCTCGCAAATCCCGACGGCCTCCCATGGCGAATGAAAAGAAAGACAAGGGGGCGGCAGATCATATCAAAATCTAGCTCAAAGAAGCCCTTGAGCGACAAAGGAACGTGATGGTGGACAACTTTGCCCAGATCCTTCAGCGGCTACCTAGGGGCAACGCATCGGCTTCCAACAGCTACTTTGGAAACGCCACACCATTTAAGGTACAAGTTAATTTTGAAATCCCCATATTCAAGGGTCAGATTGACGTAGATGTTGTCGATAAATGGTTAAATCTGCTAGAGCATTATTTTTCTATTCATGATTTTTCCAGTCGGGAAAAGATTATTTTCGCTCTTCTCAAAGCAACCCCCCACGTCAAGGATTCGTAGGAAACCTACTGCGAGCAGAAGGATGAAAGTACAGGCTCAGTTGCACCCACCTGGAATTCATTCCGGGATGCCATCAAGGAGCAGTACTACCCTGTCGGAAGCTATGAGGATCAATACATAAAGTGGACCATGCTGCAGTAGGGAAGGGACCAAGATGTGCCAAAGTTTACCAATATTTTCCATACCCTTCGCACAAAGTTGGCTATCAAGGATACGAAGCAGCATTTGGTTCTCAAATACCGCGGCTACCTACACAAGTACATCTAGGAAGAAATAGAATTCTTGAACATCTCCTCGCTCGGCATGGCAAACCGATATGCTGTCAAGGTCGAGCAAAAGTTTAAACAGAAGAAATGAGACTTTGGATTTGCAAATCCAGAGCAAGGGAAAGGTTCCCCCAAACCGAAGAACAAAGGACAAAGCCAAGGCGGGGCAGTCCAAGACAACTCGCCAAAGCTGCAAGCAAAGAACAGTGCCGCGAAGCTGAAAAACGACACAAGAAAGTGGTGTGAGTTCCATAAGAGCTCCACTCACAACACAAGTGAGTGTCGGGCCAAGAAATCACTGGTGGCCGAGCTAAAGGTTTCAGAATCAGATGCATTTTCCAACTCTGAGTCAGAACCTGACAAGGGGAATGACAAAGGGAAGCAGATTATCGATGCAGAGCCCAACGCCATTGTTGCCACCGCGAAGATCTAGAAGAAGGAACTCAAAGATCCATAGGAGGAGGAGCGTCTCTTCCACTCCTAGATGTGGGTAAAGGGCTCCCCGCTACAGTTCATTGTCGATAGTGGGAGCCAAAAGAACCTCATTTCGGCAGAGGTTGTGAAGCATTTGGGCTTACCGACCACAACACATCCACAACCATACACCATCGGGTGGCTTCACTAAGGACGAGATCTTCGTGTGAGCCAACAGTGTCGCCTTCCATACAACATCAAGCCCTTCACGGATGAGGTATTGTGTGACATTGCTCCCCTTGAAGTTTGTGATGTATTATTAGGACAACCATACTTGTGGAAGTGACATGCTGTGTATGAATCAAGGCTCTGTGTTGTTATTGTTACTTTGAGAAATAAGTTGTACAGGATACCAGAGGTAGCACCACCTACCACCATCTCTTTGGTTACTGCAAAACAATGCAGTAAGATCATTTCCAAAACTGGGAAATTTGTTTTCCTGATGATACACCCTCAAGGAAAGAAGAAGACGATGGCCACGACCTCCAGACAGGACCCCTCCACACGACAACTACAAATGGACAAGGTCGTGGAGGAGTACGAGGACATCTTCACCTCCCCCGTAGGGTTCCTCTGCACTGTCAGCTCAAGCACTCCATCGATCTAACCACAAGTGCGCCACTGCCCAATGGACCAATCTATCGGCGCTCCGTTCTGGAGAACGATGAAATCAAGAGGCAGATTCAAGAGCTACTGCAAAAAGGTCACATATGTCCGAGTTCATCGCCATGTGGGAGCCCGATCGTGTTGGTACAAAAGAAGGATGGGACTTGGAGACTCTGTATTGACGATCGGGCACTGAACAAGATCATTGTCCGTGTTAGGTACCCGATCCCACGTATTGATGACCTCCTAGACCAACTGAAGGGGGAAAAATATTTCAGCGAGATTGGTTTGAAGTCAGGATATCACCAAGTACCAATCGAACCCTCCGATGTGTGGAAGACTGCCTTCAAAGCCATGGAGGGCCTTTTCGAATGGTTGGTTATGCCTTTCGGATTGACGAATGCTCATGCAACCTTCATGAGGCTAATGGATGACATCTTGCGGCCATTCACCATAGTGGTATACTTGGATGACATCCCGATCTTCAGCCAGAGTTCGGAAGAGCACCTCCACCACATCCAACAAGTTCTCCAAACACTGTGGCAACACAAGTTATGTACCAATTTGGAGAAATGCACTTTTGGCATGGCCCAGGTTCAGTATCTGGGATACATTATTGATGAACAGAGGGTGCATGTGGATCCATCCAAGATCCAAGTCATTTGGGATTGGCCATCTCCAACCACTTTGACAAAGCTTTGCAGCTTTCTAGGTCTTGCCAACTTCTACCATAGGTTCGTGTTGGGATTTTCTCAATAACTTGGCCCTTGAGTCAAGTCACCAAGGGAGGAGCGAAAGACAAATTCTTTTGGTCTGAATCTCAACAGAAGGCATTCACATAGTTGAAAGATCGTCTCTGCTCGACACCAGTGCTTGCATTACCAGACTTGCAACAACCATTTGAGGTCAATAGAGATGCCTCTAACTATGCTATTGGGATAGTCCTTAGTCAACATGGGCATCCAGTGGCATATCACAGTGAGACACTTTCAAATACAGTCCAGAAGTATCCCACTTATGACAAAGAGGTGTATTCCATTGTGCAGGCCTGCCGACAATGAAAGCATTACATTTTGGGTAAGGAAATGGTCATCCACACAGACCATCGACCCCTGCAGTTCATACAGACCCAAGGGAAATTACAGAATGATCGCCATCAGAAGTGGTCCACATACTTACAACAATTCCATTTGAATATCAAGTATAAGAAGGGCAACACCAATAATGTTGCAGATTGCCTCAGTCGACCACCGATCATGGCGTTAACCACCGTGCTCAACTCTTGTGGGCATGAGACTTCTGATTAGCCACTTCTCTACAAAAGCGACCCAGAATTCGGCCAAAAATACCAGACACTATTGGAGGGTCAACATGTTCCAGATTTTCACCTCCAGGATGCCCTTTTATGCCACCTGGGTCACCTTTGTATTCCTTCAAGCGAGCGTGCCAAGATGATTTGGGAAGCACACTACAGTCTGGTTGTTGGGCATTTCGGGGTCGAGAAAATGGTGGCAGTACTGCAAAAGTAAATTTATTGGCCGAATCTTCGACAGGATGTCGGGAAGTACATCAGAACATGCACTGCCAGTGCCATTGCCAAACTGACCATCAAGAAGCAAGGCCTATATACCCCGCTGCCTACCCCTAGTCGACCTTGGGAATCCATCTCCATGGATTACATGTCAGGCCTTCCTTCCACTAAGCCGGGAAATGACTATGTTTTTGTGGTTGTCGACAGGTTCTCGAAGATGGCCATTATGGCGGCTTGCAAGAAGAATATCACATTAGAAGCCACCGCTAAACTCTTCTTTGAATGAGTGTGGGTAAACTTTGGGATCCCACAGTCTATCATCTCAGATCGAGACAGCAGGTTCCTCAGTACATTTTGGTCCAGTCTTTGGTCGATGCTGGACACCAAACTCACTAAGTCCACAACCTTCCATCTTCAAACTAATGGCCAACAGAGGTTGTCAACAGAATGATCATACACATTTTGTGCATGTACAACTCAAAGCATCCACACACATGGGATGAGAGTCTCCCTTATGTTCAGCACAGCTACAACCGGGCTCTCCACAGCTCGACTAGCCAAAACCCTTTTCAGGTGGGCTTGGGATTCCAGCCACTATGTCCCATTGATGTGGCCATGCCATTTGCAGCTACTCAGGCAGATTCGGCTCATGTCCAGTTTGAAATAGATAAGGCAGACAACTTCATTGAGCACATCTGACATATTCGCCAGCAGGTCCATGACATTCTGGAGAAATCAAATGCAAAGTACAAGTAGCGACATGATCAACATCAAGTGCCACACAAGTTTCAGGTGGGCAACAAAATTTGGTTGCATTTGCAAAAGGAACGCCTTACCGGAGCCTATCAAAAACTTAGACCACTCTGATATGGTCCTTACACCATTACCAAGGCTGTGGGAAATAATGCATTTGAGCTCAGCATTCCCCCATTCCTTGTCCTGCACCCAATGTTCAATGTGGACCGCCTTCGGCCATACTTTCCACCATTACTAGAGACATCCGACATTGCAGAACAACTCACACCCACAGAGTTAAATCCAGATTGCATGGAATAAGTTGCAACTGATCTGATCATGGACACACAGATCAAGCACACTCGCCAGTAGAATATCCAACTATATTGAGTTGTCAAAGCAGGCCAACTCCTTCATTAGGGCAAGTGGCTCACCAGGTACCAAGTTTAGTAGAAGTTCCCTCATCTCATGGAGGAACTCAATGCAATGGGAACCATTTCTTCCTAAGGGGGGAGAAATGATCCAAGTGGATATTGGTGGCCACCTGCCAATTCCACTTGGACCCCCACCATTGCTTCTTTCAGTTTTCAGTTTTCTTAATTGTAGCACAATTTACTATTTTTAGCAGTTTTTGGGTCCTAAACTTTCGGAGCCGTTTTGAGGCCCCAAACGACGTTTTTTTGGAAATATACTGCCAATTACTTTTTGTCCAAAATTTTCTTTTTTGTTGTAGTCCTCGGAGAGATCTTTCCAACGGGCTATCATGTGTGTCAAACAGAGATAATATGACCAAGTTGCGACCCCGGGAAGTTGGCTATCCAACTCACCCCAACGGGGCCCATAAACTCTTAGTGTTACATCTTCTCGAGTTAGGGTTTTGGTTGTTTAGGGTTTTCTCTTATTTTTCACCTTGAGCCTCATTGTAAGGAAGTTTAGAGGCATGTAGCCACCACATCTCTTCTTAGAGATAAGCTACCATCGCCCTAGCTAGTTTATTTCCATTCCTGTTTGTAAGCATATTTCAGTGTTTTACATTAATGAAATGATGTATTATTTCCCCTGCATCTCTGTTTTTATGGTTATCTCTGTAATTTGTTGTGTTCCTATTTAAATCTAGATCAAGGGAGTGGCACACATAGGGAAGGTAGTAGAGGTGAGGTTAAAATGCTCAAGATAGAACTTAGATGAAGTCTTGAAGAATGAAAAAGCCAAGAACTACCTCCACTTAAAAGCTAATTGTTAAGACCACTGAAGTGCCTAAAAATTATGGAGTTTCTTCATTAAGTATCTTGAATCAGTTCTCCAATGTACCTCAAGATACTGTGACCAATCCATCAATGTATTTTCATGTGAGAAACAAACATTAACATTGCATAGATGAAGAGACCGTGCCTGACAGTATCCAAATGTTCTAAGTTCTTAAGCAAGCCTGTCCAAAGGGGTCCTACTGGAATCTCTAGGGCAGTTGCCATGTAACGATCCCCTCCCTGTGAGTAGCTATAAAACTTCCTTCCATTAAGAAAGTAGGCTTAAAAAGTTCATAGTGATGCTCAAAGTGTCGTACGAAGTATGTTCAATCACTAAGTTGGATAAGTGAGGAACGAAGTCGCTCGATATTCAATAAGGTGTTGCCTTCCCCAACTTACTTATAATAGTAGGGTCTATAAATGGAGGAACCTCTGTGGGCAAGTGAGAAATCCCTCACAAATGACCAATCGACCTGATACCCCACCACTATAGTGGCACCCTCCCCATTGGATGATAAAGCCTAGAAACAACCCGCCTAGCATCCACATTAATGTATTTCACTTTGATAGAATACTATGGCTCTATAGACTCTCGCTCTTTCACCTATTCTCTGGCAATCGTAATACAACGTTCAGGATTTCAGGTTCTATGTCTTTTCAACTCTATGATCAACTACGAAAGTTGCATAGTTAAGTTTCAATTGTTCGTTACTGTATTAGCTTGTAAACTCACTGGTGGTCAAGAGGCTTTTCCTGTAAATGTGTTAGAAAACTTGCACAGATGAATCTAACCAGTAAAGGTTGAACACACAACTTTGCAGAGCAAAAACACTAAAAGAAAATCAAAAGAACAAAAATAATGATTG
Organism: Pinus taeda; assembly: GCA_000404065.3. NCBI lineage: Eukaryota > Viridiplantae > Streptophyta > Pinopsida > Pinales > Pinaceae > Pinus > Pinus taeda. Next base: position 50,117 of record APFE031270154.1, on the reverse strand, counting down.
ATTCAGAAAATAGGTTACAATGCTCATGATTGATCCAAATTGGATCCTTAAACATTTCCATGACTGTTTCAAATTATGTCAGGCTTCAAAATCTTATGAATAATGAGCTTATCAGAAATGACCTCTGGACAATGGCAATTTGTGGCCAGCACGGAACAATGAGGACCCTCGGTCAAAGCGCGCTGACCGTTGGCCCATGGAGACCGCGCATGGACACAAATTGGCAATCGGAAGCCCAGATCCAAAAACAGAGGCAGTTTCTGATACGCGATTAGTGTATCGCAGGGAAAAACTCTCAGTAAAGGAAAGCCCCGAGCACTCGGTCACGAGGAAAATAGGAAACCGTGCGGAAACCATCAGAAGGCGGGTCCTGCGCCCAAAACCAACAGGATATCGTGTGCACTTCGAGTGGTAAGCGGGTTTAGCCGAGTTCAGCGCGATGCCACACACCGGGTGATATGTGTCCAGCGGATGAGAGAGAAAACCACTTACATTGCGTGAGTAATGGTCGAGCAACTTACCTGCGCGATATAGACGAAGACCGTAGGATCTGGAGGCTCCAGAGCAACGGCAGAGAATCAACCCGATGGAAGACCGGATTTGATGGGGAAATAGACTGAGGTACTAGAGATTTGAGGTCCAACATGACCGATGAATTGGCAGAGGAATCAGTTTCGCGGGCGATCTTGGAGCAACGAAAATAATGACCATTCAAAGAGAACTAATACTCATTTCGTGAGGAAACAGGTGACCACCTCTTTGTGAAGCGTTACACATCGATGATGACGCAGATCAAGGGAATTCCAGTGGACAGAGGCAGGCGATCTAGAGAGATGGGAAGTGGAAACGAATACTCAGGGAGTAGATTTGCTTTAAGCGACGAATAGACAAAGAGTAGAAGGGGGGCAGAAGTAGAGAAAGAAGTGACTTGCAGAGAACAGAGAAGCCGAGTTGCCCTGAGGAGAAAAGGCAACATCGAGCAGACAGAGACAGAACAGAGAGAGTCTGAGAGTCTGTGAACTCCAGAGAAGGCTTGAGAGGTTCAAGCAACTCCTCTGTGTATACCTGTCAGGTATTTAGTACCAAATTGGACTCATACCACTGAGACCAGTTGAGGTCGAGATTCAGTAAGGGGAGTCTATGTACTCTAGAGACTTGGGAGATCCAAGTACAATCCTATTGATCATTCTCTGTTAAATCAGACTCAAATTGAGCTCCTTATTGTAAAATATCTGCTTAAGACACAATAGAAAAGGTCACCACTGAAGGTTGACCAGGAGACGTAGCCCCGGAGGATTGGGTGAACTCCTTATTAAATTTGTTGTGCTTTTGTATTTGCTTACTGTGTTTCTCTTACTGTTTCAAGTGCCTGTGTATTTCGCAATCTTATCGATTCGTTTCTTAAAATAACATAGGTACACCCCAACACATGGGTCTGTAATACCTTCATTAGTTAACTGGGATCATTCATGAGTGATTTTCAGATGAAGTGGTATCAGAGCTTCTAGGTTGTTTAAGGTTAGACAAGCTTGTGCTGGATTTTGTTGTTGAATGCTAACTAGATCAAACCTTAAATTAGGAGAAGGAGAGCTAGTCGAAACTAACCCACAGATTGGAAGAGTCTATCCTTAGAAGAAAATGTTAGAAGAAAGTCCCTTGGGACCAGATCCCGTTTTTATAGATAGTTTCCCAACCATGAGGTCCATGGTAGAGGAAATGTATAAAGACTTCAGGAAACATAAAGATGAAGATTCATCGGGCTCCAAACAAGAAAAAGGAGAAGAAGAATCTCTCCTCCATGACCACTCAAAAGGCAAAGGGAAAGAAGAAAACTTTCTTACACCTCCTAATAGCCCTGAACATAAAAAAAAAGACATCTTTGATTAAATTAGATGTTAAATTTGATTTACCAATATATGATGGAGAGCTGAATGCAGAGAAGTTGGATAATTGGATCAGACAAATTGATGTTTATTGCAGAGTGCAGAGTATTGACTCAGACAAAAGTAAGATTTAGTTGGCCAGTCTACGCCTTGGAGGCACTGCCTTGGTATGGTGGGAAGGCAGGACACAAGCTGACATGAAGAAACATGGTAAGATTCTTTATGTCTGGAGTGAATTTGTTTCTGCAATAAAAAATCAATTCTATCCACTAGCTTACATGCAGCAAGCCATGATGAGCAGGCAAACCCTTCGCCAATTGAAAGGGAAAAGTGTACAAGGTTACACCCAAGAACTTAGGAAGAGAGCTTTGATTATAGGAATTTCATTATACTCACTTGAGACTCTATTGAAGTACATAGGTGGTCTACACAACTACATGAGGCACACTATCCTCATGTTTAATCTCGCTAGTATAGATGAGGTATTTGTTCAAGCTACGCATCTAGAAGTTAGAGGAAAGAATGGGAATCCAGAAGTCGGAGGATCAGCCAAGCCCATTGCAAGCAAGAATAAGGAGAAAAGAAAACAGAAATGGAAAGAAAGGAAGGCCAATACTGCACAAAAGACAAAGTCTTCATGCACTCACTGTAAAAAGGATGGGCATGATGATGAACATTGCTGGATTTTGCATCTGAAGCTGAGAACTAAGAAGTTTGAGGGCAAGAAGAAGAAGACTGCTGCAGCTATTCAGAAAGATTTGGGGTTAGACTCAGGAGATGAAACAACCATTGCAATGACATGTATAAAAGGTAAAAATTCTGAAGCATCTACTAGTAATTCTGCACAATCTATTAATGATGAAGAAAATGAGAGAAAAAGATGTGAGCTTTTTCCATATTCAAGTTATTTCCAAGCATCAAAAGATTGATACTTTGTTTGATAGTGGCTCAAAAGTAAATTTAATTTCTGAAGCAATTGTAAAGAAGTTGGGATTACTGACTACACTTCACAAGAAACCATACCCATTAGGTTAGTTAAGTGATAAAGCACAACTACAAGTGACCAGACAATGTAAACTTAAGTTTTCCTTTGGGTTAGCATTTGTAGATGAGGTTGAGTTAGATATAGTTCCTCTATATATATGTGGAATTGTTTTAGGAAGTCCTTGTATGATAGAAAAGCTATTTTCTATAGAGCTAAGAACAAGTATCTACTCGTTAAAGATGGAATCGAATACTTTGTAAGAGCTCATAAGCTCAAGAATATTTCTCTCATAAACTCAGGGCAGATGAAATGAATTGTAAATTCATGCAAACAATTTTTACTGATGGTTGTAAAGGAAAAGAAACCTAATAAAACCAATGTATTTGAGGGCTGTGATGCTAAACAACAAGCAGATTTAGAAAAATTTGTTTCAGAATTGATATCTTGTTTCAATAACCTAAAGGTCTACCACCCAAAAAGGAACTAGTGCACGATATTAATTTGCAGCAAGATGTTGCATTGCCTAACATCGGAATGTACAGGTTGTCTGCTTTAGAGAATGCAAAAATCAAGAAGCAGGTGCAGGAGTTGCTCAAGAAGGGGTTCATCAGACCTAGCACATCACCATGTGGCTCTCCAATCGTTTTGGTGAGAAAGAAAGATGGCTCGTGGAGAATGTGCATTGGTTACTGAGCACTGAATAAGATAATGATACAAAATCATTATCCCCTTCCTCGCATAGATGATCTATTAGATCAATTGAAAGAAGCTGTTTATTTTTCCAAGTTAGAC
>APFE031270154.1:34498-45610 GCA_000404065.3 Pinus taeda | reverse complement strand
TCTGAGACTTTTAATCTTGCAGTAGTTAACTATCCTACATATGATAAGAATTGTATGCATTAGTTCAGAGTGTGAAAAAGTGGAAACATTACTTAATGGGCAAGGAGATAGTAATGCATACTGATCATCAACCACTTCAATATCTACACTCCCAAACTAAGTTGCAACAATCAAGACAATATAGATGGATGGGTTTTCTACAACAGTTTCATTTAGTCATTAGATATAAAAAGGGAATACCCAATAAAATTGCATCTACTATACTTAAGCATAACTCAGTATTGCATGAGAGCTACGTTGAACAATATGCTCAAGATATAGATTTTAAAGATGTATATGCAACTTTAAGTCAATGCAAATGAATAGAAGAATTGGATTATCATGTTAAGGACCGACTCTTGTATCATTTTGGGAAGTTATGCATTCCACAAACTGAAAGAGTAAAGATAATTTGAGAAGCACACACTTCTCTAATATCAGGTCACTTTGGGGTAAGTAAAATGGTTGCACAGCTGCAAAGATTTTGTTATTGACCAAAAATGAATGAGACGGTTTCTAGATATGTAAGAGGGTGTACCATGTGTGCTAAAAGCAAGCCCAGCAATAGAAAACTAGGCTTGTACACTTCACTGTCGGTTCCTTCTCATCCTTGGGAAAGTGTTTCCATGGACTTTGTTGGAGGACTGCCTAAATCTAGGAAAGGTCATGACTATTTATATGTTGTTGTGGATAGGTTCAGCAAAATGTGTATTTTGATAACTTGTAATAAACAAATTACAACTGAACAAATTGCAAAGTTGTTCTTTTAGCATGTATGGGTTCATTTTGGATTACCCACTTCCATTGTATCTGATCGAGACACCTGATTTGTTGGGAAGTTTTGGTTGATTCTGTGGGAACTGATGGACACCAGACTAAAGAAAAGCACAACCTTTCATCCACAAATAGATGGCTAGACAGAAGTGGTCAAGGGGACAATGATCCAGTTGCTCAGATACTATTGCAGCAAGCATCCCAAACTTTGGGATGAACATTTGTGTTATGTGCAACATGCCTACAACCGAGCAAAACATTCTTCTACACAGAGATCTCCTTTTGAGACCTGTTTTGGTTTCACACCAAGGTATCCCTTGGATTGTTTCTTTGGTAAAGATATAGCAGTTTATGGACACCATGATGTGGACAAGGCAACCAAGTTCATTGAACAAATCCAAGAGATTCACCAGGCAGTACAGGAACAATTGGAAAAGAGCCAAGCCAAATACAAGGCAAGGCATGACAAGCATCGGGTGGAGCATAGTTTCCAAGTTGGTGATCAAGTCTGGTTGTATATCAGCAAGGACAAAATGCAAGGTGAAGGGAAAAAGCTAAAGCCAATAAGGTATGGACCTTTCAAGATACTTGAGAAAATTGCTGAGAATGATTTTCGCCTTGATTTACCAGCTTACATGCACATCTACTCAGTCATTAATGTAGACAACTTGAGACTATTTGAACCTTCATTAATTGAAGATCCCGAAGAGCAGAGTCAATTGCCTTCTATTGATGATCTGTTACCTAAATACCTCAATGAATTGCAGGAAGACACAGTTCTAGATAGGAAGGCGAGGACGACGCGCAGGGGAGATGTTGAGTACCTCAGGATTGGACTCAAGTGTTCCAAGCCAAGTAGTGCAAAATGGATAGAGATTGGACAAGTGAGACAACTATACCCTCACTTAGTTGACGCTTGAAAACCAAATTTTGGTGGTCCAAAAGCTTTTTCAATGGGAAGGCCATGATTCGAATTGGATCCTTAAACATTTCCATGACTGTTTCAAATTATGGTAGGCTTCAAAATTTTATGAATAACGAGCTTATCAGAAATGACCTCTAGACAATGGAAATTTGTGGCCGGCATGGAACAACGAGGACCCTCGGTCAAAGTGTCCTAACCGTTGGCCCATGGATATCGCGCATGGACGCAAATTGGCAATTGGAAGCCCAGATCCAAAAACATAGGCAATTTCTGATACACGATTAGCACAAAGCCCCAACGCTTGCAAAACTCTCAGTAAAGGAAAGCCCTGAGTGCTCGATCACAAGGAAAATAGGAAACCGTGCAGAAACCGTCAGAAAGCGGGTCCCACGCCCAAAACCAGCAAGATTTCACGTGCACTTCGAGCGGTAAGCGGGTTTGGCCTAGTTTAGCGTGATGCCACACACTGGGTGACACGCATCCAGCGGATGAGAGAGAAAACTGCTTACATCGTGTGAGTAACGGTCGAGCAACTTACCCGCACGATATAGACGGAGACCGTAGGATCTGGAGGCTCCAGATCAACGACAAAGAATTAACTCGATGGAAGACCATATTTGACGTGGAAATAGACTGAGGTAATTGAGATTTGAGGTTCGACATGACCGATGAGTTGGCAGAGGAATCAGTTTCGTGGGCGATCTTGGAGCAACAGAAATAATGACTGTTCAAAGAGAACTGACACTCAGTTCTTGACAAAACAGGTGGCCACCTCTCTGTGAAGCGTTACACAATGATGATGATGCAGAGCAGGGGAATTCCAGTGGACAGAGGCAGGCGATCCAGAGAGCTGGGAAGTGGAAACGAATAACCAGGGAGTAGATTGGATTTAAGCCATGAATAGACAAAGAGAAGAAGGGGGAAAAAGGTAGAGAAAGAAGTGAATTGCAGAGAACAGAGAAGTCGAGCTGACCTGCAGAGCAAAGGCAGCATCAAGCAGACAGAGACAGAACAGAGAGATTTCGAGTGTCTGTGAACTCCAGAGAAGGCTTGAGAGGTTCAAGCAACTCCTTTGTGTATACCTGTCAGGTATTGAGTACCGAATTGGACTCATACCATTGAGACCAGTTGAGGTCGAGATTCAGTAAGGGGAGTTTGTGTACTCTAGAGACTTGGGGGATCCAAGTACAATCCTACTGATCATTCTGTATTAACTGAGACTCAAATTGAGCTCCTTATTGTAAAATATCTGCTTTAAGACACAATAGAAAATGCCACCACTGAAGGTTGAACAGGAGACGTAGCCCCGAAGGATTGGGTGAACTCCTTATTAAATTTGTTGTGTTTTTTTATTTTCTTATTGTGTTTCTCTTACTATTTCAAGTGCCTATGTATTTCGCAATCTTATCGATCCATTGCTTAAAATAACATAGGCACACCCCAACACATGGGTCTATAATACCTTCAATAGTTAACTGAGATCATTCACGAGTGATTTTCAGATCAATGATATAGCTTTACTGGGTGAAGATCCCAAGGTAATGCGCCATAGTGGTGATCAATGAGAGGACTCGACACCTACAACAAGTTCCAGAGAGAACTAGCCAGTTGCAGAGTGAAAGGAGGAGCAAATCAGGGAGTAAATCATGCAGAAAGGGTCTTGCATGTAGTTCCACAACAAGTTTTGGAGAGAACTAGCCAATTGCAGAGTGAAATGAGGAGAAAATCAGGGAGTTAATCATGCAGAAAGGATCTTGCATGTAGTCCCACGCATGCATGAACAATCAAAGGTGCCAATCAAGTGAAGATTCCAATGTTGAAGCCTTGCATGTCAGTGAATTCTCTAACTGTGTCTGCATGTGTCAGCAATGAAGGTCCTAGGTGTGTAGTACCTCCAACACCCCCCCTGAACACCACTATGGAGAAAAATAGAAAATGGGCCCTGGCAACTAAGGCTAAAGGTCACCCAAAATACAGTGCGACTTGTACTAAAATTGAGGAAAGAGGGAAAACCTCGTGGGGAAAACACCCCCCCCCCCCCCCTCAAAATACAATGTAATCAAAAGAAAAGAGGAAGAAAAGACAATTGTTAAGCAACTGTGTCCTTCACTCCAAGATGATCTCGCAGAGAGTGAAACTTCTGCTCAGTGAATGTCTTGGTGAAGATGTCTGCAGTCTGTTCTGCTGAAGGAAGGAACTGCGAATCAATGACCCGATCATGTATTAAGTCTCTGATGTAGTGCATATGGATCTCTATGTGCTTCGTCCGCTGCCGCTGTACTAGATCCCTGCAAAATTTGAGATTGCTCTGGTTGTCACACCAGATGACAGTGGACTGGTGGAACTGGACGCCCAACTTAGTGAGGAAGTGTTGTAGCCACAGAGCCTGAATGGTCATGTTGACTACTCCTCTGTACTCGGCCTCAGCTGAAGAAAGAGCAATAGCAACTTGCTTCTTGCTCGACCAACAGATAGCTCCAGACCCTAGACTGAGTGAATATCCGGAGGTGGAATTGCGATCAATGTTGTCACCTGCCCAATCAGAATCTATGAAGCCAAGGAGATTCAATGCAGTGCCTGCTGCATAGTGAATCCCGAAGGTGATGGTGCCCTGCACATATCAGAGGATGCGCTTGGCAACTTTCCAGTGTAGCTCATGTGGTTCCTTCATGTATCTGGAAACTGCCCCTACTGCATATGAGAGATCTGGTCTGGAGTGAGTGAGGTACAGTAAGCTCCCCACTAGCTGTCGGTAGATAGTACTGTCAACTAATGGAGTGTCACCTCCATCCTCAAGGCGGACCCTAGATAGAAAAGGAGTCGGTGTTGGCTTGCAGTCAGTCATGCGAAATCTCTCTAGGAGATCCCGTGCATACTTAGCCTGAGAGGGTTTGATGCCTGTGGCATCCTGGCAGATCTTAAGACCAAGAAAGAAGTGTAATGGACCGATGTCTGTCATCAAGAACCTATCATGCAAAGTTATCTTGACTGCAGCAATGGCTGAAGCCGAGCTGCCGATGATCAGGAGATCATTCACATACAAAACTAAGATAAGAAGAGAATCATGTGTCCTGAGCATGTAAACATTTAGATTAGACTTACATATTTCAAATTTTTGTGATAGGAGAAAAGAATCCATCTTCGCATACCAAGCTCTCGAGGCGTGCTTAAGGTCGTAGGGAGACTTCTTCAGTCTGCAAACCAAAGATGAATCCTGAATGAAACCATGTGGCTGCTCCATGTAGATCTCCTCAGATAGGTCTTCATGAAGAAAGGCATTCTTCACATCCATCTGATGTACTTCCAACCCTTGGGCAGCTGCAATGGAAAGTGAAAGGCGTATGGAATCCATCTTTTCTACTGGAGAAAAGGTATCATCATAATCAATTCCATGCACTTGCTGGAAGCCTTTGGCTACTAGCTTGGCTTTCTTTGTGGTGATTTTCCCATCTGCAGCACTCTTGGTCCTGTAGACCCATTTGCATCGGACAAGTTTCCTTCCTGAAGGAAGGGGGACCAAATCCGAGGTCAGGTTCTCGGGGAGGGAGTTGTAATCCTCCTCCATGGTGGACTCCCAAGAGGGATGCCCAGTAGCCTCAGCATAAGATTGCGGATCAGAAGATTGAACCAAATGACAATGTTGGGATGGCATTGGTTCAGTTGCAATGAGGGCAAGAGAAGGCTCAATAAACTCCGAGCTAGTTCTCCGCGGATAAAAATTATCCCCCACGAGACCATTTCGAATATCTGGGTGGTCTTGTGCATATATCTCACCTAAGCTCCTTGTTCTCTAATTTATGACAGGGGAAGTTGATTCACCGCTAGAAGCCCGATCTAGGCTTGGATGTAGATCATCATATGCATGCACTAGATTTGTATCTGAAGACTCTATCTCTGCATCTGCATGCTCTACCTCAGAATCTGCATGCTCTGTATCTTCATCTGAGTGTACTGAGTTACCATCTTGGTCATGAGGTAGATAAAAGGTGTCTGCATGTGGCAATTGAGGTGCATGCGAGAGACTTTCCTCAAATTGGACAATTTGCTTAATGATGAGCTTGTCCGTAGAGGAAATCAGGAGTTGATATCCCTTCACACCATCAGGGTATCCAACAAAGATGCACTCAATGCTCTGTGGATCAAGAGCTTTCCTCTTTTCAGAGGGGATCCTGGCCCATTCTCAGGAGCCGAAAACATGGAAGTGGGTGACCTCTAGTTTAGTGTCGCTCCAACCCTCAAAGGGGGTATGATCCTTGACAAATCTTTGAGGATATATGTTCTAGATGTAGTTAGCACAATTAAATGCTTCAGCCCATAGCTTATGAGGTAGTGACTTAGCACGCAGCATGCAGAAAGCCGTCTCTTTGAGAGATCGGTTCTTTCTCTCAGCAACTCTGTTTTGCTGCGGAGTGTATGGAACTGTGTGCTGCAACTGTATGCCAGACTCAAGGCAAAGGGTCTGAAGTGCTATGTTAACATATTCCCCCCCATTGTTTATACGGAGGTCTTTGATCTTTCTCTCTGACTGTGTCTCAACTAGTGCTTTGAAATCTTCAAAGTGTGCAAAAACTTCAGATTTGGCCCTGAGAAGATACACCAAAGTATACCATGAGAAATCATCAATAAATGTAAGCACATACCTTGCTTTATTGATGGAAGGATGAGGAAAATGCCCCATGAGATCACTATGGATCAGATCTAGAGGAGAGAATGCTCTGTGAGTCTTGCCAGTGTCAAACCTTTCTCTAGGATGTTTGCCAAGGACACACCCTTCACAAACCCCTTTGGAGAAACTGATATTTGGCAAGCCTTCCACCATTTCATGCTTGTTTAGCTGCTGCCTATACTTGTAATTTAAGTGACCAAACCTCTCGTGCCAAAGCCTACTACTATCATCAACATGTGTAAGCAATAAGGAGGATTCAGATTCAATAAATTTAGAAAATATATATAGTCTAGCTCCATTGTTTACCTCACTAATTGCAATTTTGGAGCTGCTATGTAGGTCATATATGTTCACTGCATCTGGAGTGAATTCCACTCTCTTTCCGGTGCTAGAATGAGTGATCTGATAAACTGAAAGCATGTTTACTGAAAGTTTTGGAACATGAAGGACATCTTCAAAGCTTCCATGTAAAAGTTCCACTCTACCTTTTTTGGTGAACTCAATAGGTGAGTCATCTCCCATGAGGACGGGAAGTCCTTTGCATGCATCCAAAGAGGAATAGACTTCCTTTGTAGAAGCCATATGATGTGATGCACCAAAATCTATAATCCATGCATCAGGGGAAGAGTTAATTGCAACTAAAGCATGAAAATTGTTACCTTCCTCGTGTGGCGGATCCTCAGTTTTCTTCTTGGCGCCCTAAGGGATGTGGTCCCCAAGGTTGTGCTTCTGAATGATTTATACCATTTGGTCAATTTGTTTCTTCATGCAAGAGGATTCCGAATGGAATCCTTGGTGACAGTAGGTGCATTTTCCTCCTTTCTTACCTTTCTCATTTCTAGAGCCGAAGGAGTCATTGAAGGGCTTAGTGTACCCTTCCTTCTTTAGATGGGAATGCACTTTTCCCTTGTCTTTTTGTTGCTGGTTTTTCTGATTTGAATCAGATATATTATTTTTATTGTGGCTGCCATCATGCACAGCAAGTGCATGCACTTTTGGAGGTTTGATTTTCCCCATGCCAATGAGTTTATCTTGCTCAAAAGTGAAGGACTCCATGAACTCTTTCAGAGAAGGCATAGTGTAGGATTTACATGTTGCGAGCCTTACTGAATGAAATGTAGACACAAAGACGAAGTATTCTGGTCTGAGCTTTGACATAATAGAGAGTACTCTCTTCCTTGGATTTGTCAATTCCACAACCCTTGAGTTGCAACAATAGATCATTATATTTGGTGAAGAAGTATTGAATTTTGTCATAGTTTCGTGGATCCAATGAGAGCAGATCTACTTCGAGCAGATGTCCTTTCATCTCATCCTATTCCCCGTAGAGTTCTTCAACCTTTGTCCAAAGCTCATTGGGAGTACTGCAAGCAGATAGATGAAACTGCAACTCTGGGGAGATGCACATGCATATGGATCTGTGGGCCTCATCCATGTGGTTGAGGTACTTGGATTTTTCTATGGCTGAAGTGGGTTCCACTTCTGCAGCCATGGTAATCCTATACAACCATTTCTGATGAAGGTATCGAGCCATTTGGTCCTTCCATTCATGATAGTTGTATGGTGTTAGGATTGATGCTTTGGGAAACTCCATTTTTCTGTCGATCTTCAATCTCCAAGCTGTAATACCTGCAAAATAAAGTATTGGTGCGCCTTTTATCTAGCAACCTGTGGGCTATGATACCATGTAAATGTGTTAGAAAACCTGCACAGATGAATCTAGCTAGTAAAGGTTGAACACACAACTTTGCAGAGCAAAAACACTAAAAGAAAATTGAAAGAACAACAAGAATGATTGATTCAGAAAATAGGTTACAATGCTCATGATATAGCATTACTGGGTGAAGATCCCAAGGTAATGCTCCATAGTGGTGATCAATGAGAGGAATCGACACCTACAGCAAGTTCCCGAGAGAACTAGCCAGTTGTAGAGTAAAAGGAAGAGCAACTCAGGGAGTAAATCATGCAAAAAGGATCTTGCATGTAGTCCCACAGCAAGTTCTGGAGATAACTAGCCAGTTACGAAGTGAAAGGAGGAGCAAATCAAGGATTAAATCATGTAGAAAGGATATTGCATGTAGTGCCATGCATGCATGGACAGTCAAAGGCACCAATCTAGTGAAGATTCCAATGTTGAAGCCTTACATATCAGTGAATGCTCTTCCTAAGTGTCTACATGTGTCAGTAATGAAGGTCCTAGGTGTGTAGTACCTCCAACATTTCCTAAGGTGATACAAAGTATAAAAGGTCAAATAACTGAGTGAGAATTTGTAGTTTGAAAATGGGTAAAACCACTGAACAGGCAGGCTTGTGTTAAAGGTTCGGAAGGCTAGAAGAGAAATGAAGTGCTTCTGGTGTTTTGCTACGCCCAGAATAAGAAAATAGTAAACAAGAGGAAATAAAGAGATAATAAGCTACTTCGTTCCTTGCCCGGTGTAGATAAGCAACTACGTTCCTTACCTTCCTCATTTCTTCTCAAAATGAACCTTGAGTCCCTCCCTATCACTAAGAGGAAATCATACATCGCCCAAGCCAGCAAAAGAAAGAACCAAGCTGTGGGAACCATTACTCACCTATCTGTCTAGTGGAAGATTTCAAGCAATAGTTCGTCCAGTTATAAGCCTACCTCTATTCACTGATTAAATGACCTACCCACAATCCCTCTAAAAAGCAATTGAAATAGATCTTCCATAACTCAAGCCATCTCACCAAGCAATAGATCTTTCCCTCGGTCAAGCTAAGACTTCATACACTACGTCTGATCAAGCTATCAAGAAAGAACCATCTGCTACTACTCAACATCGCACTACACCATCAACTACCTCTCGCAATGTCCCATGTTGTGCGAAACATCAATCAGTATAACCAACAACTATTTCACTTCCAATGGCACTTGAACTATGCGTCCTAACTCATACTTTTGCGCTCCTCTCACATTCATATTTCCAATCGTAGCTTATGTTACACTAAAATTTGTCACCATGACTATTTGCAGTTAGTATGGCTCCATCAACAGTCATACTATCCTCCTTGGCAAGCCTCATACCTCTGCTCTCCATGTCAAACTTCAAGAAAGGGAGAAAGTCTTTAAAAATCTATTTTATCTCTGGGTACGCAGTTTCTCTCAACCTTACCTGCATGTATGCAACCCAAGTTCAAAATACCTGCGTACTTGTACGCTCTGTATGCAAAGGGATGGGTGCGTACTCCTGTAAAGGTCAAAAGGCGCGAGTTTCATCTTAAAAAAATTACTTGTGGTCATTTCTAGAGCATTCTAGAAGCTTGTTTGACATGTATTGAGCGCCTCCAGATGGTTCATGTATCCCTATGAAAGAGGAACTTATCCCATCAACAGGGGAGCTACCCCATCCAAAGAGGGGCTTATCCCATTGATGGTGGACCTGATTAACTTCCTCTAGAACACTATAAATACAGGCATTGGGCCAAAAGGAGGGAGGTTGAAAGCTGAATATTCCAAAGGGTAGATGCTGCTGGAATTAGGACTTCCTTGTATAAGCTTGTGAGGAGAGATTCCCATCCTTTCTTGTTTCATTTGGAAGTGGGTGAGCTTATCAAAGTAAAGGAAAACTCTTGCTGGACCCTGGGAGGAACTTGCACAACACCAAGGCTCAGGTTGTAATGGTTTCTTTTGTTTCCTATTAATACAATAAGTCCATTCTTCTCAATGATTTGTTGTTAATGGTTGTTTCATATACTCCTTGGTCTGTATGTTGAATATGTTTTATTTTATGAGATATTCAGGTGCTATTTAATCGTTTGATTGTTAGTGAATGCAGGTTTCGGAGAGAAGGATGAGCTCATCCGGATCGACGAGGTTGGACTACTACAACAGTGTTGGACTACAGGTAGGATCTAAACACTTGATTTCTTGTATGGTAAATGCATATTTAGAGAAGGATTGTTCTTAATTGTCTTGTTTGTCACTAGAAATCCTTAAGCTTCTAGGGAGGTTGGTTTTGTACGCAAGATTAACTCTTTCCGCATGAAAAAATGGCGACTCCGCTGGGGACTCCATTGATGTGAATGATTTTCCCTTTGTGTGAAACTTTGATCTGAGAAAAGTCATTTCTTTTCTGGTTTTTGGCCGTTTGACTGTGTATTTGGGTGGGCTAGCTTAGAGTTAAGTTAGATTTTAGTTTTTCTTGGTTTTTCCAGTAGTACGCACCCTCTGAGTTGAGCACAGTGCATACCTGTACGCACTGTAGCTTTGTACACAGAGCGTACACGCACCTGTGCAAACAGGTCGCCTACGTACCCTGTCAAAAATTGAGAAAATTTCCATTTTTTCCATTTGTTCTCTTAGATTTTGCCTTTAATTAGTTTTCACTGCCCAGATCCACCGGTTACCTGTTAGAGTTCTTCACCTGAACTTGTTTCGTCAGCGTCAAGAGTTTTAGTGAAATTCATAGAAGTTCTAGCCTTAGGGTTTGATTTTTGCATTGGTCTTGTAGTGACTTTGACTTTAGAAGTTGTGAAACCTTGGATCTCTCTGGTTTTGTCAGTCTTCTTAGGAGTCGGACCTGTCATAAAAGTCTACCTGTGTGAGCAACCTACCTTTGTGTTGTCTCTTTGCGGAATTTCAAAGAAACTTGTTGATTGAAGTTGTGAATTTCATTCTTAAGAAAAAGAACAAAAGAATTTGATTTTTGTTTTTGACTGGTTTATGATTCTGCATGAGCTGGTCCTT
>APFE031270154.1:0-31574 GCA_000404065.3 Pinus taeda | reverse complement strand
ACATTCTTTAGCCGGGTTATGGGAGTTGACTTTGAGTCATTCGTCACCAAACCATCTGTTGTGTCGTTATGTGTTCAAGAGGTCTGTAAATGAAACATTCAACCGCAAAATACCTACAGCTTTATCATCCTTGAGTCAGTCCTTACAACAACATTTCTTCAACTTGAACTATGATTTCGTGTTGTGGGCTTGCCTGCGACAGGTCGCTTTCTATCGACATCAGCACATTTATCTAGAGAGATGACTTAGAAACCTTCAGTACCTTGAAATCTGCATACATCAATGGCAGGTTTCTTGCCTTTGACATCAGTTTACATCATTGACTTTCGATCGAAGGACTCCGTGAAATGTTCGACATCGACTCCTTCATTCACATCTCATGGATTGCACTGGGTACTTTGAGAACCATTGACATCACTGGTGGTCTCTCTCACACTTGTTAACAGTTTACATCATCGACTGTTAATCAAGTGGGTTCTACCATGTTCGACATCGACTCATTTATTCGCATGGCTAGAATCGTACCATTTCGAGAAGTAGAAATGAAGACCCTGGATCTAGTTTCCACCATCCAGGCTGCGAGGAGTTTTGTATTCATTATATAGTAGACCAATTATAAACAGATGGTTGCGTCCATACTGTGTCTACACGAGTCTATGATTATGATGTACTACGAAATCATTCCTGTATCAGAGCAGTAGTTAGTCCATTAGTTAAAGTTTTTTGATATGAGTATGGGAACGCCTACCTCAGCGATGATATAATCTTATACATGTATTTTGTGTTGAAAATTGCAGGTTCTGATTGGGCTCTCCAGAAGATAATCCTTGAAATGATAAAGTACTTCACCCTTCCTAGATGATATAAAACCCTAATCTATTACAGGCTTCGCACTTTAGGGGGCAATCTGTTACACTAAAAGTTGTCACCATGACTATTTGTAGTTAGTATGGCTCAATCAACAGTCATACTATCCTCCTTGGCAAGCCTCATACCTCTACTCTCCATGTCAAACTTCAAGAAAGAGAGAAAGTCTTTAAAAACCTATTTTATCTCTGGGTACGCAGTTTCTCTCAACCTTACCTGCGTGTACGCAACCCAAGTTCACAATACCTGCGTACTTGTACGCTCTGTATGTAAAGGGATGGGTGCGTACTCCTGTAAAGGTCAAAAGGCATGCGTTTCATCTTAAAAAAGTTACTTGTGGTCATTTCTAGAGCATTATAGAAGCTTGTTTGATGTGTATTGAGCGCCTCCAGATGGTTCATGTATCCCTATGAAAGAGGAACTTATCCCATCAAGAGAGGAGCTACCCCATCCAAAGAGAGGCTTATCCCATTGATGGTGGACCTGATTAACTTCCTCTAGAGCACTATAAATACAGGCAATGGGCCAGAAGGAGGGAGGTTGAACGCTGAATATTCCAAAGGGTAGATGCTGCTGGAATTAGGACTTCCTTGTAGAAGCTTGTGAGGAGAGATTCATATCCTTTCTTGTTTCATTTGGAAGTGGGTGAGCTTATCAAAGTAAAGGAAAACTCTTGCTGGACCCTGGGAGGAACTTGCACAACACCAAGGCTCAGGTTGTAATGGTTTCTTTTGTTTCCTATTAATACAAATAAGTCCATTCTTCTCAACAATTTGTTATTAATGAGTTGTTTCATATACTCCTTGGTCTGTATGTTGAATATGGTTTATTTTATGAGATATTCAAGTGCTATTTAATCGTTTGATTGTTAGTGAATGCAGGTTTCGAGTGAAGGAGGAGCTCATCCGGATTGACGAGGTTGGACTACTACAACAGCGTTGGACTACAGGTAGGATCTAAACACTTGATTTCTTGTATGGTAAATGCATATTTAGAGAAGGATTGTTCTTAATTGTCTTGTTTGTCACTAGAAATCCTTAAGCTTCTAGGGAGGTTGGTTTTGTCCGCAAGATTAACTCTTTCCGCATGACAGCTTAGATTTTCGATCAAATATCACTAGCAATCATTGCTAGTAACAATTATTTAAGGACACCCAACTTGAATATAAAATACTTGCAGGACTTGTGGACTTGTGATTACTTTAGAAGACAGGTAAAGGAATTCCATCTAGAGACCCATCCCGCCACTACCCTGAGCTTAATTCGATTGCTGATTCCCCGAATATTTGGGAATCGGATGGACATGGGCACGGTCAAAAAATTGACTGTGCCCTGTCCATCCGATTAAATTGGTCACGCCCATGTCCGTCTGATTCCTGAATATTCGGGGAATAAACAATTGACATAAGGATGCCCCCACCACTATACTCCCCGCTCCCCTCGTCTTTTTCAACTTCTCCTTTTTCTCTATCTCGACCTTCCCTTGGTTTAAGTATCACCCGGACTATGACTAATATCCTTTATTAATGCTTCCCGACTTCTTTAGTATTTAATAAGTACCAGAATCTACATCATATGAGCCACCGGGATTAGCAATTTCTATTTACATAAGCATATGATTGATTCATAAGCCTCAATTCCATTCGAGTCATAATTATTAGGTAGGATTTCATTCATTGACCATCATCGCATCAATCTAGAGCGATGTCATTCAACAATCGATCATGGGGAGCAAGGGAAGCAAATAAAGAAATTCTTCGTCGAATCAATAATCCAGCTGTGTCTATGAAGTTCTAGCTTTAGTGAATCAATTCAAGAAGAAGCTAGTTTGGACAATCCAACCCAACCTGTCCAACATAAAGAAATCCAAGTAGGTTGGTAGGACCAAATTCAACTCAAGAGTCGATCAAGGCCCCGCCCTTCAGGACCTGACTAGCTCTTTCAGGGTATTCGAAGCTATAATATTGGTTAACTTGGGTTCAAATTCGAAGGGTCTACTAGTGTCTTGGTTAGCGAAAAAGCTTTGAATGAAGTGTCTTGGTTAGTGAAAAAGCGGCTACAGTAGGTCTTCAGCTCCAGTATACTACCGGGATGTCGTAGCTTTAAACCTTTTGAAGAGCATAGTGATTGAAACAAGTTTCATCAGACGTCAAAGAGGGGGGACCCCATTGTTCTAAGCAGGCCTAAGATGATCAGTGTTTTTTGATTAATAAGCCTTTCATGTTCAATCTATTTCTTAGTAGACCATGGCACTAACTAAGCAATGAAACCGAGTGTCTTCATCAATGAGGATTATTCATGGATAGTTTATACAAACTCCTACCAATATAATAACAACAACATGATCTCCCAGCATATCCGCATAATAAAAGAAAAAAAAGAACTCATATAATGTGAGCATAATGTTAGCATTAGTTATTAAGAATTCAATGTCTAAGATATCATTAAGACAGATATATCCCTATTTTCATTAACGAGTTGTGGGCATGAAAATTTCATTAACAAGTGGCGAGCATGAAAAAAAAAACAAGTGGGTTGCATCCACAAGAGGCTCGTGTAGGTGAAAACAGGTGTGTTGCATGAGGATGCAAGTGGAAAGCAAAGGTTTTGGCTATCAGGTGCATTGTGGCTGCCATGAAAATTCTTTGAAAATGTTGTTGTTGAGGTTGTCCAAAAGATACAATTTCTACAAAACCCCACAATTTATGTGAAACTCGAAAAGAAGAAATGGGCATAATGCATATATTTTTGGCTTCAATGGGGAAGACCCATAAGATTTTCCATGGCTAAGGAGCTCAAGGATATGACATCAACGTGCGAAAAATAAGCTCCCACTCAGCCATAACGCCAGCTTTGGCATCTATCTACCCATCACATAGGCTCCTGCTCAAGAATATTTGGACATATACAGTAATTGAGCTAGCTTCAGGAAGATTTGAAAAAATACAGTGATTAGAAGCTTGATCACCACTGCCCAAAAGATGATGTCCTAGCTTAGCAAGTTGTTGACACAGTTGATTCTTTCGATGAACCAGCTTTCCTTTGCATGGAAAAGGATGGCCCATGTAATAAGGTTTCTTTTGGAAGGACCTATTTGAACCAGTGATAGGGATGGCCCATCTAACCAGGCTTCTTCTAGAAGGACCTATTTGAACTAGTTGATAACATTCAAGTAAGCTGTCCTAGTACCTAGTATGCATAGTTACTCATCACACGGAGCCGAGGCTTCTTTCTCTCTAGGTGCTATGAGCAACATACATCCTTGAGAAAGCTCATATAGGCTTCTTAGCTAGCAAACACCTTTATAAAATGAAAAAAGCTTCCCTAATTCACCCAATGCTTATCTTGATGATGGCCATTACCTTAATGGTGGTGTTGATTCACAGTTTCAGCGTAATTCACCTAGATCATACCTTGATGGTGGCCTTGATTCAAAGTTTCAGCATAATGAAGACCAAGATGATATAAGGTATACATATGTGAACATATAAAAATGTTGCATGAAAAGGTGGTATAATGTTTTATATTAAATTTGCAAAGCCATTGATATAGAAAAATTATTAAAAAAATAGATATAAATTAAATTAAATATAGGAAAGGAAACTTGGAAGTGGGGATGCAAGGCTTGCATGTAGCCCATGTATCGCCTCTCCACACTCTAGGACTTGCGTTTAGCCCATGTATCGCCTCTCCACACTCTAGGACTTGCGTGTAGCCCACGTATCACTTCTCCACACTCTAGGACTTGTCTCAACCTCGTATCGAGACGTGGGAAACAAGAGACAGTTATAGTGTTGTCGTGGAGTGTAATAGCTATCTCGAACCTAGCCGCTAAGGCTCACGTGTTGCTACGCCCCTACTTATTCGCCTTCATTGTTACCCTTACAACCCACTTGCCTTCACAGAAGCTACAACTTTGACCTTGACTGATGGTGCACCAGATTACATATAAACTAGTTCTATAGCCATTTGAGCACATTGTAAGTGCACCTTTTTGACCTAATATGTGGAACCCCAACTTCACAGTGAAAGTCACATTTTCCCTTTTCAGAATGGATTTTGAATACGTTTCACACAGGCACCTAGGGAGGATAACAAATCTACAATTGATCGGATTGATGGTCTGGGCAAGCTACTACAACTTCATGGGATCAATGGCTTTTAGGCTGAGCGCCCGCTTGCTTGCTTTTACTTGATTTTCGTTACTGGAAGGCTGGGAGAATTACCCCCGCTTGGTCCAAGAAAGAAATGGAAGGCAGGGGTGAAAGGTTCACTGTGATAGTGCCTATCATGGGAAATTTGATGCTTTCTGGACAGGGCTTTTCATCATTTCACAGGTTCAAGGGAACAACACCTTCATACTAAAACGTATGGGAGGAGAGACAGTCTTTGATGGCTTATTTAACGGGTGGTTTTTGAAAGTTTAGGTGATTTAAGGTCTTTGGCCTTAAAAGTTGTAAATCCTGTGTTTTTATCAGTTTTAGTATATATGCAGTAGACTCCATGCCCAGTGGAACACTAGGAGTTTTGGCTAATTTGTTTTCAGTTGGAAATGCATTGATCTGCAGGTTCTTGAGACCTCACAAGGAGGATCTCATCCCCAGAAGGAGCCAGTGTTAGCTCTACTATAGTTTGCAACATTTGATGGGTAAAATCAGGTCAGGTAGTGCTAGTTTGGGTTGCAAAGGGTTTGCAGAAGCTTATTTCATCCTTCCCTTTCATTTGCCATTTTCTTCTTATAACTCCCACACCTCTGTTTCCACCTCCTCTTCCGATTTTCCTTATTTCCCCTAAATCCTATTATTTCTATCTTCCTCATTCTTCTTTAAACCCCCCTAAACCCTTTCTTTTACCAACCCCCGGGCATATTTTGTTTTAAAAATATTAAACTGCATAAACCTTTGTTAAAAGGCTCTTTGGGCATTTTTTGTTTTAATATTATAAACCCCGATAACCTTTATAACCCTGCGCATATAATAAAATTCATAACCCTAAGCTTTAATAAAGCCCGGGCCCACCCCTCGCCTGTCACATCAAACTCTAAACATGTGCGGTAACCGTGACTGTCTGATGATCCAACGGTGTACGCTACCCCTGCTCCCATAAACTACATGTCATATAACCCATGGGGGCGGTGGTTTCCCGCTACCACGCATCTTGCTCCTATTGCATCGCTCCTCCATGTACGTAAACCACCATTCCCGAAGAGCGGTGCGAGGAAAACGCTTACCGCCCTTCTGGTACGGTCCCCCACTCATTAACTTGTGCACACCTTCCATTTGCGATCACCGTCAGATCTGCCGCGTCCAGATCCGACGGCCCTTGTTACTCCATTCCCATTTGCTCCCGATATCCCCCTAGATCTGATCTTCGCCTTCTGATTTGTCAGATCCGATGTCCTTCAATCAATCGCGCTCCTGTTTTCTCCTAACACTGCCCGCCAACAGATCTAGGTCATCCATTTGTGCCATCCAACAGTCAGCATTCATGCCCAGTGCAACATCCATTTGCAATGTATTTTTCAGTGTTTTCGGCCTATTTTGTGTGCGCGAAGAAGGAAGAGATGATCCAGCAATCTACACATGAATTCCTCAGCTACCACATTTAAAGAATAGCATGGTCAAGGATGAGAAGGACGATCATTTTCAGCTCAATGACTGAATCAATTATTGAAATGCATTCAAATCATACTTCACCTGTTCAGAAAGGAAAGCAAAGTACCAGTAAATGTATCATAAGCCCTTATCTAATCGTAAATGTAGTTGGTGGTCAGTTATGACCCCTCCATGCATGGGTCTGCAGAGATTTTTGTGAACAAACTCTATATATACCCAAAAGAAAAATGTAATGAGGTTGATGAGTGTTATTTTGTTGTAAGCTTCAACTTCTAGAGACTGTAACTACTATGAGACCTGCAGCTTCTGGTCTTCATTTCCAGCTAATACAAGCTTCTTTTGGTATTGATTTCTCACTTTCCACTTCTTCTTCTTGTTCCAGGTTGTGCCTGTCATGTATTTATTCATGTGCTGTTGATGTTTAGCATTAGAGGGGCTATCATCCCACCTCTGTGTTTGAATTTAGCATGTATCATTGAATTTATATGCAGGTTTCTGTTGATTTAATGCCAGAGAGCTTTCATCCTGTCTGTGCATTAGGAAATAGACTTAAACACCTTTAACTAGTTGCAGCTGGCCATCATAGGGTCCTATGCATCTGCTGGTGTGATCAGTCTTCTCCATCTTCACATTTTCCCTAAAATTGTGAGTAATTGGTGGTCTAAAGCCTTATAGTTTGGGGGTGTTCACCCATGTCTGGGGTTAAGCATAATAGAAGTGGTTATCTGGCTTGAATATGCAACATTACTTCATTCATCCACCATTTATCCAACATATTTGTTGAGTTTGTAATGTTCCCGAGCATCTCTGATATACAACCCAGGAGAGTTTCTTGGGGTGATAACAAGTTCAGCAAAATGTGCATTTTTATACCTTGTAATAGGCAGATTACAGCTGAACAAACTGCAAAACTATTATTTGAACATGTATGGGTTCATTTTTGGTTACCCACTTCTATTGTATATGATCGAGAGACCCAATTTGTGGGGAAGTTTTGGTCAAGTCTGTGGGAGCTGATGGACACCCAAATGAAGAAAAGCATAGCTTTTCATCCGCAAATCGATTGCCAAATAGAAGTAGTTAACAAGACAGTTATCCAGCTACTCAGAGGATATTGCAGCAAACATCCTAAGCTTTGGGATGAATACTTGTGTTATGTGCAGCATGCTTACAACAGAGAAAAACATTCTTCTACACAAAGATCTCCTTTTGAAGCCTGTTTTGGTTTCACACCAAGGTCACCTTTGGATTTTGTCTTTGGTAAAGATACCACCGTTGATGGACACAGTGATGTGGACAAGGCAACTAGGTTCATTGAACAGATCCAGGAGATCCACCAGGCAGTACCGGAACAACTAGAAAGGAGCCAAGCCAAATACAAGGCAAGGCATGACAAGCATCGGGTGGAGCATAGTTTCCAAGTTGGTGACCAGGTCTGGTTGTATATCAGCAAGGACAGGATGCAAGGTGAAGGTAAAAAGCTAAAGCCTATCAGGTATGGACCCTTCAAGATTCTTGAGAGGATTGATGAAAATCCTTTTCGCCTTGATCTACCAGCTTACATGCACATCTACTTAGTCATAAATGCAGATTTCTTGAGATTGTTTGAACCTTCAATGGTTGAGGATCCTGAAGAGCAAAGTTAATTTCCTTCTATTGATGACTTGCTACCTGAATATCTAAATGAATTGCAGGAAGACACAGTCTTGGACAAGAAGGTGAGGACAACGCACAAAGGAGATGTTGAGTACCTCAGAATTGGACTCAAAGGTTCGAAGTCAAGCAGTGCTAAGTGGATTGAGATTGAGCAAGTGAGACAACAGTACCCTCACTTAGTCGATGCTTGAAAAAACCAACTTTTGGTGGTCCAAAAGCTTTTTAGTGGGAAGGACGTCATCCGAATTGGATCCATAAAGAATAATCAAAAGAACCATGGTTGTACTAGGTCAGGACAAACTTCAAAGAATTGATAGTAGCGATCAAAAACACCTCTAAAACAGTGGCAGTTGGCAGCCAACGTGGAACGACAAGGACCTTCGTCAAAGTGTGCTGACCAAGGCCCATGTAGACTACGCAGGAGGCGAAATTAGCCCCTGGGAAGCCCAAATCAGGAAACAGAGAGAGTTTTTGATGCACGATTGTGCTTAGCGCTAATCGCGCATCGCTGGGCAAAAACCCTCGAAAATGAGGGGACCCGAGCGCTTGGTTGCATGGGAGCCGGGAAAACCATGGGGAAAAAGGCTAAAGGCTAAGGCGGGACCCACGCTCCAAAAAACCGGTGGTATTTATCGGGGGTATCCTTGGGCGGTAGGCAGATTTGGTGAAAACAGAGTGATTCCACTCCTCGCCCAACGCGTGGCAAGCGAAGGAGAGAGAAAACCACTGCTCATTGTGTGCTAACGGTTGAGAAAGTCAATCGCGCGAAATGAGTGGATGGTGTTGGATCTGGGGGATCCAGATCTAACGGTTGTTATTGCACCCGATGGTAAGACTGGATGTAACGAAGGATTAAGCCACGATTTAGAAGAATTTGAGGTCCACTTTGACTTCCAAGGTGGCAAATGACTTATTCCACGACATAACTAAAGAACCGAACCAACGAAGCAAGCTAGTGCAGTTTGCAGGAGGACAAGTGGCCACTCCCTATGAGTCTGATGGTGACGCCGAGATAGGGAACTCCAAGCGAAGCTGTAGCAGGTGATCCGACGGAGTTGGAAAAGGAATTGAACAACCATGAGTTCGAGTGGCTTTAAAGCCATGCACAGACCAGCAAAAGGGACACACACGGAAGACCAGAGAGAGCAAAAAGCAGTAAGAAGACAAAGGGCCACGCTAACCAAGGCAGCGTCAAGCACCAGAGGGCTTGAGAAATTCGAGCCATCCCTGAAGGGGATCTGTCAAGACCGAGCACCACATTGGGCTCCTTCCATTGTAGACCCAAGAGGTAAAAAAGCTGGTAAGGCCAAGAGTCTGTGTACTCTAGTGGCTTAGGAAATCCAAGAACCACCCTGCCAAGCTATCTTGTGACAGGAGACTCATATTGAGCTCCTTCTTTGTAATTTTCTGCTTTAAGACACAATAAAAGAAGGCCACCACTAAAAGTTGGACTGGAGATGTAGCCCTGGAGGATAGGGTGAACTCCTTATTAATTTCTTGTGTTCTTATACTTGCTTACTGTGTTCCTCTGTTGTCTTCCATTTTCAAGTGTCTATGTATTTGCAATCTGATCGATCCGTTGCTTAAATAACCTAGACACACACCAGCACATGAGTCTGTAATACCTCCATTTAATAATTCTTAACTGAGATCACTCATAGGGTGATTATGAGATCAATAACCATCATAATAGCAACAAAAATACCAATGAAATCACAGCCATATGATCCACATATAAACCAATATAATACTCATAGAAATACAAGGATAAATAAACTCATATTTATGATGCAAAATCCAAACCTAAGATGGGACTTCCACATTCCACCGGATCGTAGAGTGGATGAGCCAAATCTCTCTTCAATCATTCACCCCCGTGCCATATTCCAAGCATGAATGTGGGATCTCATAGAAACATCAATCCAAAACCATCTAGGGATTCCAGAGGCCATCCACCTCAACCCATCAAACAATGATTGCACCTCATGGCCGAACATCACATAACATCACCAGATTGGTTTCCATCCAAGCCTTCCAAGGCATCCAGATCATTTTCTCCAACCAAGGCTTCCATGACTAGTAACTCAACCCACTTAGGGCATCCATAACATATGTCCAACCAAGGCTTCCAGGACTAGTAACTCAACCTAAGCTGTTACAGGGCTTCCAGAGTGTTTGTCCAACCAGTGATTTCAAGAACTAATAACTCAACCCAAGCTAAGGAAACATGAGAACCAACCAAAACAAACAAGGAAATAAACCCACAATCTCCATGGCTATCTAGGAAATGGAAAGGCTAGGCAATCCACTGTCAATCTAGACAATCCTCCATGCCAGTGACAGATCATGACCAAAAATACACATGCATATGCCATGCATGCCAAAACCAGTGAGGAAAGCATGCATGCAACTCGATACCTGCAAGAAAAATTGCTATAATTGTTGATCTCGATGCCCTCTTGTGTTTTATTGCTCTTCATTTTCCTTCTTTCTCAAAAAATCCAAGTATGCCACACCCTCCAAGAGTGCTCCAAGAAAAATCCAAGTCTCCAAGAGTATGAGAGAGAGAGAAAGAGTAGATTGAGAAATTTAATTGACTGGAGCGTAAAAAACTTCTGATAACAGAAATATATGTAAAAATACTTTATTAATGAATGAATAGGTAGATATTTTACGAGTCAGGTGAAAAGAGCTTAAAGAAGGAGAATTGGATTCGAGCGGAAGCATGGCGGCGAAAAGGGTTTATTGCAAGTCCAGCTTCCTTCTATCCGCTGCAGCGTGGATTTGTTGCTTCTCCATGACGCCTCCCCTCCAAGTTTCTGACCTTATGGTTGGCCAGCCCGTTCTGTTTCTGCTACGCAGCTATTCTCTCCAGCAAAGCACGTTTGGCGCAGGGCCTGGCCACTACTCCGGCGTCCTTCCTGTTTTCGTTCTCTCCTGGGACTGCTCTTGCCTGGACTCCAGCAGGGTTTCGAGCACTGCTCTGTTTGGACTCTACTACCTGTTAGCAGCTCAAACAGAGTCCCCTCAGCCTGTAGGCTTTTTTTCTTTCTTACTAATAAGGTTTTCCATCGGTTGGGTTTCTCTTCCCCGGATTTTTTTGAGGGCGGGAAGCGGGGCTACTCTGAATATCCCTTTTCCTGCGTATCGGTCCCTTTCCGAGTTTTTCTCAAGGTTCCTTTCTGAGTATCCCTCAAGGATTGAAAGCCTGTTAATGCTTCCAGAAAATCTGAGTCTCAGAACACCTGAAATAAGCCCTCGCAGGGAGGTTACGTGCCAACTGTTTGACGGAACGCAACAAAGAGACTCGCCTCAGTCTTGCAGAGAACGATAGATTCAGAAGCCTTCGGAGTCCTTTCAGATCTGCATCACGCTCCTCTCAGGAAAAACTCTGCTCCAATGGGTGAGCTCTTCAGATTTTGTGTAGGACCTCAAACATAAACTGAATCTCAAGGTGGGGATTCCTGCAGCCTCTCAAAGGCTTCTCTTCAAAGGTAAACAGCTCGAAGACCTCTTACCCCTGTCTGTTTACAACATTCAAAGAAATAATGCCATCATTCTTTCCCTTCGTTTAAGAGGGGGGGTGGCTGGACAGTCATCTTCAGCAGTAGCATTCTCTTACAGAGATGCTGTCCATGGCCAGAAACCCAAGAATGCAACTCCACTAGTCCAAGGTCCAAAACCTTTTTTGGTGGACAAAATGGAGGAAACCCCTTCCATTGAAATAGTGCATCCTTCTATGGACAGACAGTTTCAACTGTATGCCGAAAAGGGCATCATTTGCAGGTTCAACAGTCTATGGCCACGCACAGCAGACCTATACAAATGGATTCACTCCAACTGGACCAACAACTGCAAGGTTCTTCTCTGCTCTAAAGGCTTCTTCATTGTGATTTTTTTTGACATTGAGGATTATCAAAAAGCTTTAACTAAGGGACCGTGGTTTTGGGACTCAGCGGGTCTTTTCTTACCCCCCTGGTTCCCAGATTTTGATCCCTCCACAGCTATCATTACCAAACTCCCCATCTGGGTCAGACTTCCCAACCTCCCAGCTCCTTTATGGCACTTTGCTGTGTTTGAAGGAATCGGTGACAAGCTAGGCCGTCATCTAGCCACAGACACCTCCAGAGGGGAAAAAGGCATCTACACCTTCGCAAGAATCTGCGCAGAAATAGACATGAGCAAAGGATTACCAGATCAGATCGTTCTCAAGATTGGAGACTTCCATTGGACTCAACCCCTGGATTACGAGAATACAACATTCCGCTGCAGAAACTGCCATGTTACAGGGCAACTTCACAGATCGTGTCCGGCGATTCCAGCCCAAAAGAAGAAGGCTGCTCCCAAGCCGAAATCCAAAAGCTGGAAGCCCTGTGATCCGCCCCCCATGGATGACTTTAGTTCCAGCTCTGATGAAGAGGAAGAGAATGAGAACGAGATGGAGGATTCACCTGCACAGGCCCCGCCCCCAACATCGCCTATGGAGTCTTCGGCCCCTCCACTCTCGCAGAAGTGAACTCATGAGACATCTCCTTCAGACTCAGACAAGGATATCTCTCCGTCCGCCCAGCCTAGAATGCTAGTCCTTCCCACCATTCAGGATCAACTTGGATGGGTCAAAGTCAGTAAGAAGAAAGGTAAAAAGGGCCGGACTGAGGATTCCACTCAAGCTGGGTAGATTCCCCAGTTGCGCTCTTGCCCCCTGGCCTCTCTGTTTGCTTCCTGTTTGGCTCCACTCTCTTCTTGTCTACTCCTCAGAGCCGAGGTGGACAGTTGTTCCTTGCCGGCTGCCCTGTTTTCTTTGGGGTTCTGTAGGAGGTATTTTTGTCAAAGCAGTCATGTTCTCTGCAAAGCTTCGGGCTCTAATCAGCCCGGGCAGTCCTCTTGTACAATATGTTTTGTTTCTTAATACAAATTCTTACTTACAAAAAAAGAGAGAGAGAGAGAGAGAGAAAGAGTAATGAGAGAGCTCCAAAACTGAACTGAAAAAAGGTTACCAACTGATCCTCAGAAGCCTTTTTATGAATGCGACCTATATTTTCTTCATCTTCCATTATTTTCCTTCATTTTCCTCGTCACATGCAACCTGTGACCTTTTGCCTCCCTTTTCTTCTAATTCCCATTATTTTCATAAATAAATGTGCCAAAAATGCCATTTTGCCTTTCCAAAGCCTTATCCATTGATTTTTCCAATTTCCTTAGCCATAATAAACCAAATGAACACCCTCTAGGATGTATTACCCAACATTCAGCTTGAAATAAGTGTCCCATCAACCGTGGTTATTATTTTGTCTTTATTAACTTTTATTACATGAAATTTTCACCAGGGCTGTTACATTCTGTACATGTGGTGTCATGTACATGTTGTGCATGTGTTATTGTGTACATGTGGTATTTTTTACACATCGTACAAGTGATGCAATGTACATGTGGCATTGTGTAGACGTTGCGGAGGTGGTGTCGTATAGATGTGGCGTTGTGCAAATGTTGTACAGGTGGTGCAGTGTACTGGTGGTACTTTGTACATGTTGTACATATGGTACTGGTGTATGTGTGGTATTGGGTGCATGCCATACATTCTAAGTTGAGGGCATGCGGTACTATGTATACGCATTGTGTAGTCAAGGTATCGTGACATGTGTATTCGTTATGTTGTACGCTGTTTATGTATATGTATTGTGGTGTACACGAGATGTAGGCATATGTATTGTGTTGTGGTGTACACTGGCTGTAGGTGTATGTGCGGCATCTCAGGTGTAGGTGCATGTATTGCAAGGTGGTTTATGTCATGTGTGGTTGTATGTGTGTGATGCACACTATGTGTATGTGCACATGGTTGAGGAGAAGGCACTGAGTGTTTGTTAGGTGTGGCAACCGATCTGGTGTGTGTACAGAAAGAACAAAGGCAAAAGTAAGGAGTGATTAAAGGATAAGTATCAATATTTTATTTTAGTTTTATTATGCATGTGATTTATGATTATGGTCTATGATGATTACATGTGATCTATGATTCTGGTTTATGATGGTTGCATGTGATTTATAATTTTAATTTACGATGGTCAAGTTTGAGCTAGCCGGATGTGATATGTTTATACATGATGATTTGGTCAAAGATGTTAGATCGACTTGTTGTGATAGGTAGAGAACAAAATTGCAAGTATACCTTATTGACAGGCCACCAATGAGGCATGATTTGAAGTTATTTCAATTTATTTTGAATCTAATAAAAATTATGTGCTTGGTATAGGAAAGCATGAAATGACCGGTTGGGTGGTTGAAACTGATGACAATTATTAGCAGCAACAACAAAAGGAATTGGAACATGCAACAGTATGCTGGTAAAGCATTCAAGAGCAGGGCCATTGGTACCCAATAGTGTCCATTGATTTCCATGAGCATACTATGACCGGTATGATGGTTTTTGTATCTTCCGATTTGAGAAAGCCTTGCCAAGAGATGGACTACCCGAGATCAGGGTGTCAGCAGAACTTGGAAGGTGTGCGACTGCACAGAAGTGGGCGATCAGATTGCCTAAGGGATTGTGTAGCATAGAAGGGAATGTCGAGATATATTTTTTTTTGTCATTAGCATTGCCATATGGAATCAAATGCACATTGGGAGTGCAACCTGGAAAAATGAGTCAGTAAATGTTCACTGAGAGGACAAGTGGTCCAGGATTATAGCACTGGACATTGGATGTAGTGGATTCTGGACTTCCTAGGAAGGAGGTGAACTCTGGCATTACTTTTTGGGTGGAGGTGTGAACCTATGAATTCCTTTGTTGCAGATGCAAGCATCGAATCCTTTTATTTGCTGGTTGAGAAAATGTGTATGTGTGTATATGTGGTCACTATTGTAAACATCGTAATGAGATGCGTTATAAAGCTCCAATAGATGGTATGATTTTCATGTTTCAGCAATGGTCATTGTAAATACTGCAACGAGCTATGTTATAAATCTCCATGGGAAGTATGTTTTTTTTCAACAGTCTTGTTGGTTATAGGTGTCATTAAACATCGAGGATGGTGTTCCCCTAAGGGGGAGGGTTCTGTAACATCCCTAGTTAAAACCCCATGTAAAAAATATATAAGACCATGATTGATGGGACACATATTCAAAGTTGAATGTCGGGCAAAACATCCTAGTGGGTGTTCATTTTGGTTACTATGGCTAAAAGAAATTAGAAAAGGCAATGGAAAAAGGCTTTGGAAATGCATGAGGCATTTTTGGCACATGTATTTATGCAAATAATTGAAATTAGGGGGAAAGGAAGGTGAAAGATCACATGTTGCATGTGAAGAGGAAATTGAAGGCAAATAATGGAAACTGAATAAAATATAGATCTCATTGATAAACAGGCTTATGAGGATTAGTGTGTAAGCTTGGTCAGTTCAGTTTTGTTGGAGCTCTCCTCTTTTCTATCTCTCTCTCTCTCACTCTCGGACACAGAGAGTTTTCTTGGAGCACTTTGGCATTGGAGAAAGAAAGGAAAAGGAGGCAAGAGGAAGCAAAGATCAAGCAGGGGAAAGCAAGATCAAGGAGCTACAACATGATTATTTATAGGTATTTATTTTCATGTGTATTTTTCTTTCTATATTTGGCATGCATGGTGTTGCATGTGGTTGTTTTATGTCATGGCATGGGTTTTGCTAGGTGTGAAAATGTTTTGAACCTAGCCTTATCATTTCCTGATAGCCTTGATGAGATCGGTTATCATACTTCGATTGAGCTGGATTGCTGGATGGATTTGAAGCTAAGTAAGGTGGATCTTCAAAATGAAAAACACATGGCCTAGTGGTCCTTGAACTGGAATGTGGATCACGGTAAAGCCATTGGCCTAGTAACCCCTGAACCAGACTGTGGGTTGTGGTAAAGCCGGGATTGTGCGCCTCGATGGACCTAGGAATCCTTGCTAGTGAATGGCAAGATATATAGTAAAGCCAAGAGGTGGATTGCTCTCCGTTCGGCCTAGTAGTCCCAAGATGGGATGTACGATAAAGCCTGGAGAGTGGGTCTCGATGTAGGGCCTAGTGATCCCTGGATCAGACTGTAGATTACATAAAGCCTGAGAGACTAGGAGGCACTCAAATTCCTCATGGTGTAGGTGGAGAACTACAGTAGAATCAAGGCTTTACTGGTTATTTTTGGTTAGTTATGAGTCCCACATTCATCCTTGGAATATGTCACAAGGGTGCTTGGCTTAAGAGAGATTTGGCTCAGCCAATTTATAGTCAAGTGAAATGTGGTAGTCCCATCCCCAGTTGATTTCTATATTCGTTAATGAGAAATTCATTCCCTTGCTTTCCATGTGTAAATATACTAGTTTATATGTGGATTCTATGGTTGATGTATTTATAGTATTTATGTTGTTACTATGTTGGTTATGTATATGTTTTATGACAACAACTATGTATGGCTCTCATCATGTTTTTACTTGTAAATGAATGGAAAATGTATCTATGATCTAATAGATGATAATGCAACAAATGACATGAGGAAACAATGGTTCTTAGTAATTCTCATATAGGTATGAGATCCCTATGCTTAAATATGTTGTTTACACATGTAGATTACATGTTTGTGATATGTTTGATGAAATGCCTATCATGGCTAGTAGGGGTCTGGTTAAGGGCTTGTTAAACTAATTGCTTTTGCATCATTTTTTCCCTGTTATTTTACTGTTTTGAAGATGTCATTCCATTCCGGGCAGTGAACTAGGCTCTAGGCCTAAAAACGTGGCTCAAATCCCAGGGACACTGGCACATAACTAGATAAAATGGTCCCTGGATGTTGGCTTGCAGGCTTGTGAGAGCGTCCAGAGGTCCTTAGATGTTTTCATGCCCATATCATGAGAGCGTCCAGAGGTCAAATGATCAAAAGATTCAGTGGGACCCAAGGGCAAGCTTCCTGAAGTGTTCGCATGGTTCTTAGGGGTCCTGTAGCTAATGTGGAAGGTTTGTATCTTGTGTTTCCACCAATTTCATTTCCTTAAGGTCACATAGGAGGTTTAATCCAATCATAGTAACCTCTCATCGCACGTTTACCCCGGTTGATAGCATGGAAGCATCTTTTAATTTGGGATAATATCATGAGAGGATTTGAAGGACCCTCCCTTTGTTTTATTTGTCATGAAGCGAAGGAAACAACAAAAAATATATTTATTTCTTGTAAATTTTCCACTAGGGTTTGCGAACTCATAATATACCACTCTTTGGTTGTCTAATTCCTAAATTTCAAGACATGCTTTATACATTTAATCAATGGACTACCAATTAGTTCAAGAATATCATAGTTCATAGAGCATGGAACCTAATCTTCGGTTTTATCTTATGGAACATATGGAAGGAATGAAATAACAAGACCTTTAAACAACAAGTGGCAACATTAGACCTACTAAAAAAATAATTTTGGCCAATCTATAGGAGACTATTTTATTAGTTGCATGATCCTTGGGGGATTGGGAAGTTGATGACGTGAAAACAATTATTCTAAGAAACCTGCATTTGGAAGGCAACTTGGTAATTTTTCTATTGACCACTAACATAGAACATTTGGTAACTACAAACTATTGTTATCGGCCTCCCCTAAAAAATTTCATAAAATTAAGTTTCAATGGAGCATCGAAAGGGAATTTGGGGCCAACGTGTTTTGGAGGAATATTACATGATGCTAACTCAGTCCCTTTAAGAGTGTTTGAAGTTGAATGTGGTATTGCAACAAACAACCTCTCTGAGTTATTTGCGGCAGAGGGAGCACTCTAGATTGCAACTCATCTAGGGTATAAGCAAATACAAATACATTGAGACTCTCTATTGGTGATACAATATATTTTTCAACTCCTAAATGGAAAACTGATCTCCAAAATCATTCATGGTTGGAGATTGGAAATGACTGTTACCAATATTGTGAAGTGTTTAAAAGGATTTGACTATGTACTAGTCGAACGTACCAGACATGTAGGTAATGGTGTGGAAGACTACCTTACGAACATGGGTTGTCAAATGCAAGGTTTGGAAATGGACAATGCATGGATAATTCCAAGTTGGGACATATAGAATTAAGAAATCATGGCATTGCTAGAAAAGAACAAAAGTTGTGGAGAGCCCTTGATGGGGGTGTTAACTAGTACATAGGTAAATTTGAATGGAAGTGTGATGGACAAGTGTCTCTCCAAACATGGTACATGTAAGATTGACACAATGGGAAGGAAACTCATTGTTTGGAGGTGATCCTCACTCAAAATACGAAGGTGATGGGAGATGGAAACCATAACCTACCATTTTCTCTATGTGTATCATCTCTAGATAATTCACTACTTGGTAGGTTTTCCTTACTGGATCTGACAAGATCAACTATGGGAGAAAATAAGCCTACGTGTTACTCATTAATGGCTCCTCGAAGTTCAAAAAGAATGTTTTCCTTAAGGAGTGTGCCACACTGAACGCTGGTCTCACCTCGGTCCTTCCCTCACAGAGTAATGGTCCTTGGACTGCATGCAATTTCTCCTCCTTGTGTAATTATAAATGGCATGGCGTATGTCAAGGGTGGCGAGTGTACATGGTACTTTGCAATGGGGAAGTATGAAACATTGTATGGTTTTTAGGTTTTAATTTATTATACCATGCTTGACATGATGTCTTCTGTGCGTCGACAATCACTCCAAACTCGGCTGAGGGAAGGTGTTGAGGTTATAGAGACCTTTATTAACAAAGGTGTTGTCATCAATGTTTTTTATTCTATTCTTACTCAGTGCAACCACAAGGCCAATATTCGAACTGGTGGTCGTGCTCCGCTCATCGACGTTTCAGGGCCTCGACTTCTCAGGTATCTCTTTCAATTTCTCTATTTTGGTGTGCCAAGTTTGGTACCCGAGAAATTTCTCAATTTGGTTTGAATGGTTCATTTTGACCTAGTACTTTTAAGTTCCAATGAGGTTTATTGTGTTATCTGACACTTAAAATTGGATGGTGTCATTTCCTGTTTATGTTTACACATGATTTTCCTCTACTTGGGTGTTATGTACGTTATTCTTTGCTTTATCATTCTCTCAACCCATTTCCTCCCCATTATCGCCCTAGGTTATCAGTTTTAGGAAATATTGTCAGTCACTGTCTCATTGTTTCTTCTCATCTCCCCTTCCTGACACAAGCACTTGTCCCCTGCATCTTTGTTGTTCCTCGCCTCATTCTATTGTCCAAAGCACTCATCGACTCTGGGGAGTCATCGAAATTGCGTGCTAGTTTAGTTCTCCTTGTGGCGTTAGTTTAAATTCCCTTTGACTTTAGGGATCGAGGGGTTTTCCGTTTTTGTGGGCTTTGTCTAGTTCTATGGGTTTTGGGTTTTGGTGATGATATAGTCCTCTATCGAAATACATCGCATCCGCTTCTGTGAGTTGGGTCTTAAATTTGGATAAGAGTCCTCAAGGTAGTCTTGGTGTTAGTCAATGTTATCTTGCTTGTGCACTTCTCCAAGCGACTATGCCACCTTGATAGAGAATGACAAGCCATAGGGAAGGCACTAGCAGTAGGTCTACCTCTTGGTCCAAGCAACTATTAGGTTGGAATTCGGTGGAATTTGTTTTTATACAATACCTCTCGAAGTCAAAAAGGAGATTCGACAACTTGAATCTCGCAAATTTGGGGACAAAGAATACCTTTCGGACTCTGAAATGGGTAATCAAGAATTCAAATGGATTCCAAAAGCTAGTAAATTTAGAAATAGAAAATTACACTTCCTACATTCTATTGTAGGTTACTAGCAGTTGGACACCCTATTTCGTTTGGTTATTAGGTACAAACAAGTGGATCATTAAAGGATTTTTGCAGGCCAAAAGGATATGAAAAGCCTCCTCAGGAGCATTCGAGAATGTTTGGATGACATTCTCATTCGTGTGTAGAGGGTGGAGAAGTACATAGTGTCGAATTTAGATTATGACTCGGAGAACATCACTAACATTCTTGCGATGATCGATGTTCCCCCGGTCAAAACTACTTCACCTTCTAACATTGTTCCTCCAATTAGTGGAGCTCCTCTTTCTTTGGTGGTCATCTTCGATTAAAGGTATTAGCTTCACAGTAGTTTTGTTTTTGACAACTCCTTTCAGTATTTCAAGTGTACTTATGGTCTGGTCGATCAAACAACAACCTCATGATGATCATGGCCAGTTTTGAAATATTTTCCATTACAAACCTCATCTGTCATTTTGCCTTCCCTCTATGGCTTTCCTTTTGTGATTTTTGTTCTCAGAAGCTCGATCTATGCAATGGAAACCTCTGTTGTTATCTCATGAGTAAGGTCTTATATGACAATGTTCAAAGATGGTATGTAAAAGGATGGTCTAGGTAGTTTGTTTAGCAAGAATGTTTTTAGGTTAGGTGCACCATGGTTATAAGTGTTTTGTACTCCACAAAATTGTTGCTATCCATGTACTCTCATTGTAAGCATATTTTGATAAATGGAAATTTTGTGTCGATTTACCAAAAAAAAAAAAAAAGATACATATTCACCCAATATTTTTTTAGTTAATTAGTTTAATTAAAAAGAGAGAAAAAACATAACAATTTTTTATATAAATCTCAACTATTCGTCATCTAACATTATTAATATTTTAAAATATTTTGTGAAAGTAAAATCCCTATCATCTACCTAATAATTATTGGTAATTAAATTCAAATTATAAAAACCTTCTTCCAAAACAAACAAACCTATTAACATAATTAAACTTTTATATAATTATATAATATATATATTAATATATATATATTATATAATAATTTTATTATTCAAATCTATCTATATTCTTTATCTCAATTTTAATTTCATCTTATAATATGTAAATGCATTGCAACTTAACAACCTTACATTTTCATTGGTAATGTGAGTTATTAAATCATTTTCGATTTCAGCCTAATTGAAATTTTGGATTGCATCATTAAATTCATCGCACATTGACAATACGTTCAAATATGGATTCACTCTACTTAAATATTAATTCAAATTCACTTGGTGGTACATAAGTACAGCATAATTTAGCACTGAAAACATCTGTTCGCATTTCAAAAATCAAGATGTATTATGTAATTTATGAGGTATCTTAACAATATATGAATCAAGTCAAATCTTCTATTAATTAAAAATATTAAAGATCAAAATTTTTATAGGATAGTAAATCTCATACGATATGCGTTTTTGGAAAGAAATTGTTTTATTACATATTTCACCACTTCATATCGAAGTGGATATTCGCTTGCCTCCTTGTATAGATTAGAATATGTAACTGTGTGGCTAGGTAGGCAACGCTAACCAATAAGAATCTGTAGGAACATGAAAGATAGAATAGTGCAACTATCGATGTTACCTAGGTACCAATTCGATACTAGAAACGGTGGCGTTAGATGAAGAAGCAGGAACCGGATCAGATAAAGTGGATGATGTGGTTGCAGAGGAATGATGTGACAATCCATAGCCTGAACTGCTGTTCCTCGTGTTAAATCGAGGAACAGAACTGGCGCAAATAGGCTTCGTGAGGTACGGCAACGTCACAGAATGAGATGAAAGCATCGAACTTACTGTAAACATTGTGGGACGAAGTGAGGGGTCTGTCTGTGTACACCAAATAGCAACCTGTATGCATTTCAGCGCTTGCTCCTCATCGCAACTTTCAATTATTGCTACTCGATCAATAATCTCAACGCTATTTCCTGCTTCGTATGATCTCCATGCCTGCATAATCACAACGGGTACTCATTTTGATTAGATATAACAATGATGGACAGACCCGCCTTAACTTTATGTTAAAAGTATAACAATTCCAGAAGTCAATATATGCAGAATTCATATGTAAATAGATTGGATTAGCAGCAAAATCTCTGATCTCGTCTACCCCTAACCGTACAGTACATAGATGAGGTAATAACATGGTCATGGTAGGAAATACAGCAGAAACAGTGTCTCACCCATCCTAAAAGAATCTGCATCTCAGGGGGCAAATTATAGTCCATGTTATTCCTTCCTGTGACAAGTTCCATGAGAAGGACGCCAAAGCTATAGACGTCAGCTTTTGCCGATAATTGGCCATGCATAGCATACTCCGGTGCCATATACCCACTGCATATCCATATAACAGTATCAAATATTACATATTAAGGCAAAATTTAAGAGTTGGGCAATGATAAAATGATGTTTGCAAAGGAAAGTGTACTGCTAGATTCTAGGAAGTAAAATTTAAAGTGAATTACTGTACATTCTACAAGGATGGTCTAAAATACAATTATAAAATTGTCAATTCTCTTGAAATGAATCATCATAGACTAAAAAATATGTATATGCAACCTTAATTGTTAACATTTTTGACAGTAAGGATGACTTTTTGAAATCTTACAGAGTTCCGGCCACTTTTGTCAAGGTGCTGACGAAACTCTCATCTTGAGGAAGAAGTTTTGCCAAGCCGAAATCTGCTATCTTCGGATTCAGATTTTCGTCCAATAAAATATTGCTGGCTTTAATATCCCGATGAATAATCCTCGGTTGAGAATCCTCGTGAAGATAAACAAGCCCACGAACCACTCCCAGTATGATGTTGTAACGCTTCTGCCAATCAAGCTGGCTGCGTTTGATTGGATCTGTATACATTCAAAACACTTCTGTTTTAATTGTCACAACCAGAATAAGCTTCTTGAAACTTTAATACTTGTCGTCATCTACATACATCATAACATGGAAATGGCTTCATTCTTATCTACATACATCATAACATAGGACTGACTCACCGAATAGGATTTTATCGAGGCTGCTATTCGGTAGGTACTCATAAACAATCAACCTTTCTGATCCCTGCGCACAACAGCCTAGTAGCTTCACAAGATTCCGATGCTGAATCTTGGCGACGAGCTTGACTTCATTCAGAAATTCTTTCTGTCCTTGCTTAGAATTTATGGACAGCTTCTTCACGGCTATTTCTTTTCCATCATGAGTGGTTGCCTGAGAGAATACGCTAAATATTCGTTTGAAGATTTTTGGAAGTATTTAAGCTTAATCACGTTTCTACTGTATATCTATTTTCAAGCTAATAATTTACATCCAACTTTCAAGTGTGCGGGGAAGCAGCAAGCTTATTACGATAATTTAATGTTCTAAAACTGGTAGGAGCTTTCGTAGTCTATGTTACCTTGTATACTGCGCCGAATCCTCCCTCTCCCAGCTTGTTATCATCATTAAAATTATTTGTAGCAGCTACCAAAGTTTCAAACTTAAAAGTCAATATTTGTCGATCCTCAGTGACTAGTACTTCTTCCTCGGCTTGCTCATGAAGTATTTGGCAATCCTCGCCGACTTGTTCATTAACTATACAATCAAAACATACACAGCTAAATCAGAAAATACAACTGGGAAGAAACTGAATGATGTATAAATTGGTGCCTATCTACGTAAAAGTGTATTAAATCTACACAATGCACTGAATATGGCGATAGCACATAGCCTGGTAACCCGGGGTCTGAACATATGCACTTCTGGATTTCGATATGGTCAGAACTCCGTTTAGATTGGTATGTGATAACCAAAATGAAATTTAAAGAACATGACATACATTTCCCAGATAATCATCTGCACTACCTTTGTATCCATTCAATATTCTCCGAGTTATAAAGAGGCAGATCAATAGCGCCAAAAGGAAGCCGCCAGCAACAGCCCCTGTAATTATAGGTATTTTGTTTGAATGTTTACTATTTTTCGATGATGTGAAAACCGGCGTATTAGCTGCTGTTGCAACAGGGGACAGAGCCTGCCGTGCATCAGCTGGCGCTTCCGAAGGGGAGGGAGAATTAAAGAAACTATATGCTTCATAACTAACAATGCAACTACCCATGAAATACTCAACTCCTGCACTTCCATAATAATTTTCTTGAATATCACTGGTTGCTTTAAGAAGACAACTTTTGCAGTCTGCAGTAGATATATCTCTGGTGCACTGGACCAGAGCGTAAATCTTTGGATAGGAGTCTACTCTTTCTCCGGAAGCAAATCGATTCCCTGAAGGTACATCTGCTATTTTAGCTGACAAATTGGTTAATAGTCTCTGGAGAGCCTCGTTAAAGACAACAGGGTTGGAAACATCATATGTTTTGTAATTATAATATCCTAGAGTATCCAGTTTTGCGATGAAAGAATAATTTTCATAACGCAAGTAACACAATTCTAACCAAATTCTACCGCCAATGGCATTCCCGCAACGTTGATTTTGTCTGATACTAGTCGTTGCGTTTCCTGAACAACTGTAGCATTGATCGTCTGTTGCGTCTCCCCTGCATTGGAGGAGGCCATAAACTCGGTCGGGACTTTGGTCGCCAGAAACAGAAATATTAAACCCAGTCGAGTGCGTGTGTTGAACAAGACTATTAAAGACTGTATTCAGATTGCTCTCAAAATCACTGCCTGTATCATAGGTGACGCCGTTGCAGTACAAATTTTCTGAATTGCAAACCTGTGCATGAAGAGTAATGATCAACGTCGGGACAACGATTATGTAAAATAGAATAAGGAGAAAGCACCCAGAATTCCCTCCCCGTAAGTTGATATTCGTTAGGCTTGCCATGGCCAATCGAGAGGCTGGGCATAAATGTTTTCCCAAACTCTAACTATGCACATATATAAAAACAACGAAATTATATGCTTAATTAATGGATCAGCGTTTAAGCTTCAGCGATGGTGAGGATTTGAATACTCTGATCTCGCTGACGTTTCAAAAAAATTATTTATCGAAGTCAAGTCAAGTCAAGAGAATCCGACCACAAGAGGTGTCAGTATTATAATTTCCAAAAAATTATTCAAGATGGTTGGTGGTGTCAGTATTGTAATTTCCAAAAAATTATCCATCAAAGTCAAGTCAAGAGAAGCCGGCCATGGTAGGTGGTGTCAGTATCGTAATTTTCAAACTTCCTCTTTTCATCCAGAATTTTCTGTCTTAAAGCTAACCTCTTATGCACGTTTTAATTATATTTTCAAAATTTTATTCAAAATATTGGATTTTTATGATATAAAAATATAAGTCTCAGATTTTTATTTTGTAAATATTTATGTATTAATTGAATCTTATCAGTATTTAATTAGTGTAACCAACGGATAATTGGCAGCTTTTAATTGTTAATTTTATATTTAAAATTTAATTTCAAATATATTTTGTTTAATAAAAGAACTTAAATTTATTAAAAGATTAATCTGACTATATATATACAGTAAATTAAATATCTAAGTTACATGTTTAAGTGTTTTGTCTAACATTGATTTATTATAACTTTAAAGACTTGAGGAGACTTGTAAAGTTGGGTTGATAGACAAAGTCAAGATAAGAATTGATTTATTATAACTTTAAAGATTTGGGTTGATAGACAAAGTCAAGATAAGAAATGATTTATTATAACTTTAAAGACTTGAGGAGACTTGTAAAGTTGGGTTGATAGACAAAGTCAAGATAAGAAATGATTTATTATAACTTTAAAGACTTGAGGAGACTTGTAAAGTTGGGTTGATAGACAAAGTCAAGATAAGAAATGATTTATTATAACTTTAAAGACTTGAGGAGACTTGTAAAGTTGGGTTGATAGACAAAGTCAAGATAAGAAATGATTTATTATAACTTTAAAGACTTGAGGAGACTTGTAAAGTTGGGTTGATAGACAAAGTCAAGATAAGAAATGTCACTGGACTTTATAGGCATATTAGGAAGGAGTCTTAGTGTTTTTCTACCTTTTCTTGGTATTTTTTTTTTAACTTTACTATATTAGGTTTCTTGGTATTTTTTTAACTTTATTATATTAGGTTTCTGGGTATTTTTTTAACTTCACTATATTAGGTTTCTTGGGATTTATGGACATATTCGAAAGATTTTTATCTTATTTAAA
Organism: Pinus taeda; assembly: GCA_000404065.3. NCBI lineage: Eukaryota > Viridiplantae > Streptophyta > Pinopsida > Pinales > Pinaceae > Pinus > Pinus taeda. The sequence continues at coordinate 5,540 of APFE031270154.1, read as the reverse complement.
TTTTCTTGGTTTTTTATTCTTCTAACTTTATTATAATGATCAAATAGTCTTTGAGAATCTCAAGTGAGGTGAAGTCCTATTTTCCAATTATTGAAACTATCATTCTCAACTACTAACTCGTAACAAATCCAATTAAAATAATAACCTCAACAATAATTAAAATCTATTAAAATTCTCTATGTTCAGTACAAAAGATCTTACTATTCCGAGATAACCCTCCCATCGGACTCGACTACACAAGTTATATGGTGTGGGGTTTCCATCAATGTAAATAATTTTCATAGATACCTCTCATCAAACTTCCTCCATGCCATTTCTATCCACAATGGAGGGGTATCAATTTCAAACATGGGAAAATCCCCAAAAATCCAGAGGTGAGTTTTCAACCATATAGATACCTCTTTTCAAGCCTCCACCATGCAATTTCAATACCTCTCTTTAGCCTCCACCATGCAATTTCATCCACAATGAAGGAGGGGAGTGGTATCCACCCATTTAGAAAAGTCAAGCCATATAATATAAGAAAAAAAAAAAAAAAACCCAAAAAATTCAGAGGTACAATAATGGCTATTTGACTTTCCAACGCTATTATGGTGCCTCCTTTTAATATCTATGGTTCTTATTAATCTCTAAGACTAGGCCATGCACATGGTATGACCAATCAAAGTAAAGACAAAAGGTAGGTATTTATATTATTCGGTAATATTAGTTAAAAAATATTTTTTTTTTACTTTCCAACGCTATTATGGTGCCTCCTTTTAATATCTATGGTTCTTATTAATCTCTAAGACTAGGCCATGCACATGGTATGACCAATCAAAGTAAAGACAAAAAGGTAGGTATTTATATTATTCGGTAATATTAGTTAAAAAATATTATTTTTTTTGACTTTCCAACGCTATTATGGTGCTTCCTTTTAATATCTATGGTTCTTATTAATCTCTAAGACTAGGCCATGCACATGGTATGACCAATCAAAGTAAAGACAAAAGGTAGGTAGTTATATTATTCGGTAATATTAGTTAAAAAATATTTTTTTTTTTGAAATTTCATTATAACTCGTTGAAATTTTTATATTTAATTTGATGACCTTATATAATTTAAAAGTTGTAGAAGTATTTTTAGGATGTTTTAAATTCATTTATGTATTTATAAATGTATTAAATGAAATGAAAATTATGATTTCATAAAAATAATATTATCCAATATTATTAGAATGAAAAACAAAATGTAAAATTAACAAGGAGGGATACATGGTAGTTAGTTCTTGCTTTGAGGGGAAGAGCAGGAGCGGGTTGTTGAGCGAGTTGGCTTTGAAGTTAAGGCAAAGGGTTATGAGAAGGATGTTGTGCAACTGGTAGAGAGGGCTCCTAGGGCTCCCATCCATGGCCAACAAGTACAATGATCATATTAGAAGAAGCTTATCAAAAGCACTGAACTAGAACATCATGCGTTTGTCAAACATTTCGGAGGAATAAAATGGTTGATATAGAAATAAAATGGTTGATATAGAAGTAATCATGCCCACAACTGGCAACACTTCATTTCAGTCCTTGCATTCAGATAGAAAGCTGTTAGAATCAACCACATGACAGGAACATAAATTTTGGCAATAAACACCATAAGCCTTCACATTTTTTGCTCTTTTCAGCTTATACATGTCTTGAGACTCCCCTGTCTTTGGTTTGACCAGAAAAAGAATGCAAAAGCCAAATTGTTGTGCTTGCTTTGCAACTATAGAAGGAGTTAAGCAACCTCTGTTGAAGAGGCACCAATGGATTAAGTTTAAATGATGTGATTTTTCGATTTTACTTCAGTATCAAAGGGAAGGGATGATCCAGGTGGATATTGGTGGCCACCCGCCAATTCCACTTGGACCCCCACCATTGCTTCTTTCAGTTTTTCAGTTTCCTTAATTGTAGCACAGTTTTATGTTTTAGCATTTTTTCGGGTCCTAAACTTCTGGAGCCGTTTTGAGGCATAAACGCATTTTTTTTGAAATCTACAGCAGCGAGTTCATGTTTAAATGTCTTTTTTGTAGTAGCCCGGAGAGATCTCTCAACGGGCTTCATGCGCGTCAAACATAGATAATTGACCAGTCGCGCCCGGGAAGTGGTTGTCACTCCCTCAACTAGCCCATAAACTCTTGGTGTTACATTCCTCGGGTTAGGGTTTTGGTTGTTAGGGTTTGCTCTTATTGTTCAATAATAAAGGGCCCTTGAGCCTCCTGTAACGCAGTTCGAGGCATGTAGCCGCCCATTTCTTCTCAGAGATAAGCTGTCATGCCCTAGCTGGTTATTTCCATTCATGTTTGTAAGCATATTTCAGTTTTACATTAATTGAAGTGAAGTATTATTCCAGGCATCTGTGTTATGGTTATCTTTGTAATTTGTTGCATCTTATTTAAATCGGATCAGTGGTACAGAGCGGTCTGCTTTTTTTTTCTATTTTTTCTTTTGCATTCCCCAAGAGGGTCGATATAAGGAGTTAGGTTGGACTGTCGAACCTTTGCAAGACCAACCTCGCAAATCCCGACGGCCTCCCATGGCGAATGAAAAGAAAGACAAGGGGGCGGCAGATCATATCAAAATCTAGCTCAAAGAAGCCCTTGAGCGACAAAGGAACGTGATGGTGGACAACTTTGCCCAGATCCTTCAGCGGCTACCTAGGGGCAACGCATCGGCTTCCAACAGCTACTTTGGAAACGCCACACCATTTAAGGTACAAGTTAATTTTGAAATCCCCATATTCAAGGGTCAGATTGACGTAGATGTTGTCGATAAATGGTTAAATCTGCTAGAGCATTATTTTTCTATTCATGATTTTTCCAGTCGGGAAAAGATTATTTTCGCTCTTCTCAAAGCAACCCCCCACGTCAAGGATTCGTAGGAAACCTACTGCGAGCAGAAGGATGAAAGTACAGGCTCAGTTGCACCCACCTGGAATTCATTCCGGGATGCCATCAAGGAGCAGTACTACCCTGTCGGAAGCTATGAGGATCAATACATAAAGTGGACCATGCTGCAGTAGGGAAGGGACCAAGATGTGCCAAAGTTTACCAATATTTTCCATACCCTTCGCACAAAGTTGGCTATCAAGGATACGAAGCAGCATTTGGTTCTCAAATACCGCGGCTACCTACACAAGTACATCTAGGAAGAAATAGAATTCTTGAACATCTCCTCGCTCGGCATGGCAAACCGATATGCTGTCAAGGTCGAGCAAAAGTTTAAACAGAAGAAATGAGACTTTGGATTTGCAAATCCAGAGCAAGGGAAAGGTTCCCCCAAACCGAAGAACAAAGGACAAAGCCAAGGCGGGGCAGTCCAAGACAACTCGCCAAAGCTGCAAGCAAAGAACAGTGCCGCGAAGCTGAAAAACGACACAAGAAAGTGGTGTGAGTTCCATAAGAGCTCCACTCACAACACAAGTGAGTGTCGGGCCAAGAAATCACTGGTGGCCGAGCTAAAGGTTTCAGAATCAGATGCATTTTCCAACTCTGAGTCAGAACCTGACAAGGGGAATGACAAAGGGAAGCAGATTATCGATGCAGAGCCCAACGCCATTGTTGCCACCGCGAAGATCTAGAAGAAGGAACTCAAAGATCCATAGGAGGAGGAGCGTCTCTTCCACTCCTAGATGTGGGTAAAGGGCTCCCCGCTACAGTTCATTGTCGATAGTGGGAGCCAAAAGAACCTCATTTCGGCAGAGGTTGTGAAGCATTTGGGCTTACCGACCACAACACATCCACAACCATACACCATCGGGTGGCTTCACTAAGGACGAGATCTTCGTGTGAGCCAACAGTGTCGCCTTCCATACAACATCAAGCCCTTCACGGATGAGGTATGTGTGAACATTGCCTCCCCTGAAGTTGGTGAAGTATTTTTCGCGTTCCGCATGCTATTAGGACAACCATACTTGTGGAAGTGACATGCTGTGTATGAATCAAGGCTCTGTGTTGTTATTGTTACTTTGAGAAATAAGTTGTACAGGATACCAGAGGTAGCACCACCTACCACCATCTCTTTGGTTACTGCAAAACAATGCAGTAAGATCATTTCCAAAACTGGGAAATTTGTTTTCCTGATGATACACCCTCAAGGAAAGAAGAAGACGATGGCCACGACCTCCAGACAGGACCCCTCCACACGACAACTACAAATGGACAAGGTCGTGGAGGAGTACGAGGACATCTTCACCTCCCCCGTAGGGTTCCTCTGCACTGTCAGGTCAAGCACTCCATCGATCTAACCACAAGTGCGCCACTGCCCAATGGACCAATCTATCGGCGCTCCGTTCTGGAGAACGATGAAATCAAGAGGCAGATTCAAGAGCTACTGCAAAAAGGTCACATATGTCCGAGTTCATCGCCATGTGGGAGCCCGATCGTGTTGGTACAAAAGAAGGATGGGACTTGGAGACTCTGTATTGACGATCGGGCACTGAACAAGATCATTGTCCGTGTTAGGTACCCGATCCCACGTATTGATGACCTCCTAGACCAACTGAAGGGGGAAAAATATTTCAGCGAGATTGGTTTGAAGTCAGGATATCACCAAGTACCAATCGAACCCTCCGATGTGTGGAAGACTGCCTTCAAAGCCATGGAGGGCCTTTTCGAATGGTTGGTTATGCCTTTCGGATTGACGAATGCTCATGCAACCTTCATGAGGCTAATGGATGACATCTTGCGGCCATTCACCATAGTGGTATACTTGGATGACATCCCGATCTTCAGCCAGAGTTCGGAAGAGCACCTCCACCACATCCAACAAGTTCTCCAAACACTGTGGCAACACAAGTTATGTACCAATTTGGAGAAATGCACTTTTGGCATGGCCCAGGTTCAGTATCTGGGATACATTATTGATGAACAGAGGGTGCATGTGGATCCATCCAAGATCCAAGTCATTTGGGATTGGCCATCTCCAACCACTTTGACAAAGCTTTGCAGCTTTCTAGGTCTTGCCAACTTCTACCATAGGTTCGTGTTGGGATTTTCTCAATAACTTGGCCCTTGAGTCAAGTCACCAAGGGAGGAGCGAAAGACAAATTCTTTTGGTCTGAATCTCAACAGAAGGCATTCACATAGTTGAAAGATCGTCTCTGCTCGACACCAGTGCTTGCATTACCAGACTTGCAACAACCATTTGAGGTCAATAGAGATGCCTCTAACTATGCTATTGGGATAGTCCTTAGTCAACATGGGCATCCAGTGGCATATCACAGTGAGACACTTTCAAATACAGTCCAGAAGTATCCCACTTATGACAAAGAGGTGTATTCCATTGTGCAGGCCTGCCGACAATGAAAGCATTACATTTTGGGTAAGGAAATGGTCATCCACACAGACCATCGACCCCTGCAGTTCATACAGACCCAAGGGAAATTACAGAATGATCGCCATCAGAAGTGGTCCACATACTTACAACAATTCCATTTGAATATCAAGTATAAGAAGGGCAACACCAATAATGTTGCAGATTGCCTCAGTCGACCACCGATCATGGCGTTAACCACCGTGCTCAACTCTTGTG
>APFE031270144.1:7342-29119 GCA_000404065.3 Pinus taeda | reverse complement strand
AGGGAGAGGGGCATGTTGGGTCCTATAATACTAGTGATTACCCCATTACTATTGTAGTTATACCCCTTATTAATATTGTTGTGCCCCTATTGCCCCCATATTGTTATTACTGTGCCCCATAGAATCCCTCTATTGTTATTTTTGTGGCTTTATATTATTATTGTTAGGTCGGCTGGTTTATATTGTGACTCCTTAGACTCCTATATATAGAAAGGAGGTTTTGTCATTTGAATCATCCAAGAATTGTTCATTTATGTAATGTAAAGGAGGTTGCCCCCTCGAAGAGGCTGAATTCTAAGGCGTTGATCTATCTTTTCTTGTGCTGGTTTCATAACAATTTGCAACCGGCATGACAAGAGAGATCGAATGTATGGTGTACTAATTATTTAATGGAAGGTCATGTTTCTATGGAACGATCAAGGTTGTGGGGCCCAAAAACTACATCTACACAAGTGGGACCACCTAGATATACACCTACTATAGGAGTTATACAGATAGAGATGCAAGGATTTTACATAGGGCGTAGCCAATTTCAAGCATTTTCGAATCAATAAAATTCAACACAAACTTAGTACTGTGAGATATGCAGATGATATGGGCGTCCCCCTTGTATTTTTCCAATACTACAAAAATCCTCCAATGTTCCAAACAACACCTTTTGTGAATTATGTGCTTCAAAAACTCATCATACTGATTAGTGTAGGGCATTGGATGCCTTAGCTTACCGGTTGGACCAATCGGCCTTCTGAACCAATGAGATTCCTTGAGAATGAGGACGAGGAGGAACAAGGGGAGGTAGGATATGAGGCAAAGGCCCAGTTCATTGTTATAAATATGATTAAGAAGGGCAGTGTGCTCGAGATTTCCCACTACCCAAAAGACCATGGTACTCTTAGTGCAGGGTCAACAAACATGCAACAAAGGAATGTCCACAGTGGATTTCCAGATGGGAGGAACACAATTTCCAGCAAGGGGGAAAATTAATCAATGAGGAACCAAGGTTTCCAAAGACATTCCCCATCTCAAATATCAACATAGTCACCCATGGAGGCAAAAATACTGGAGCTGACATAGGAGCCACTGAACAATCCAAGATTATAAGATCGACTAAAATAAAACACTCATATGACCATGATCAGTAGAAGCGACATTACAAGGAAGCCACATAGACTTTCAAAAAATCAACACTAGGCGGAGGGCTACAGGAGTAGTAGCCATGATACCTTAAAGCTAAGAACCTTGACTCACCACAATCCAATGCTCTACCCATAGAAGAAGGGTTCGGATTATTTCTGCAAATTGTGAACGATGATCATATGTTGGGACAGTTGTAGAAAACTATGAAATCTGCTATCATGGAAGGGGTGGATGAGGGAGAAATCATCTCTGCCGACCTACATGAGACACTCTAGGATAGTGCAGAGGAAAAATAAGAGAATGGGAAGGTAATTATGGATTTATGCTTAGATTTCAGGTTTCCAAATTAAGGACACCATGTTGGATCTAGGCTTAGATGTCAACATTTTTCCAATAAAAACTTGGGAAGCCCTAAGATGACGTTTTCACCAATCCAACTGCGTATGGAAAATCAATATTGTATCATCCCGGTCGGACGACTAGAAGAAATTGAAGTTGATATAGTGGGGGTGAAGACCTATGCAGACTTTGAAGTGATAGACATCATGGGGGACAAGGAACCCTACCCAGCGTTGCTTGGGATAGACTAGGATTTTGAGAACTACTCCATAATTGATTTAAACAAGGAACTAATGACTTTTTAAGTAGAACAGGTTAGAGTGATCCAAACCCTAGACCCTTATCAAGGAATGAGGTTGAAAAAACTGGCAAATCGTAGGGAAGAAACATAATTGTTGGATAAAATATATAGACTAAAAACTGGAATAAGGGAGGATTACATCAATCCAAAGGCAAAAGGGTCCATCAGCTTGCGGAGCAGTTAGAGTTCAGAGGTCAGCTCAGAGGCTAATTGGGATGATTAGAAGTGAGGTGGATAAAAAATCAACACTAGAAATTACGCCACAACCCATCGAATTAACTGAATCGACACTAAGGTATGAGAATTCCCTATTTTCAATTATATAGGTTCAGTCAATTCTTTTATCAATAGAGTTGAAGAAACTGTTCTTAAGGAACACAAAGTGCCTCTACTGAATGTCACATTACGAGAACCATCTCAGAGAATTGGAGAAGAAGGCTCAGGAGAAGAATGAGCAAACCATAGTCGTGGTAGCCGAAGCATGCAGAACCGTTCCAGAACTGCATATCCCAGATGAAGCGCCAATGGAGGCCAAGATTAGAAAATTGGTTGCAGGTGTGCACGATACAAGCACAAAGATGGCCAAGGTTCAGTTTGAACTAAACCTTAAAATCACAAAGCTTGAGTTGAAGTCACATCCTTCAACTCCACCAGAGGTTAGAGAAAAGCGTGAGGAAGCTGTAAAGGATGCAGTTGTGATAGTAGATGTCGCGGTGGCGAATTGTACCATGCTATTTGAGCAGTCTATGGAAGTCATTACGACTCTGCAGGAGGATCTTAACCTGCAGAGGTTAAAAACAAAGGCCTAGGAATCACAACAACAATATGATGAAGCAAGAGTGACGACGCGCACCATCGCTATATCACAGCGATTGGCTAAGCTGCATGAGGCAAAGTAGTTGCTCGAGCAGGTGTAGACAGTGCAACGGAAAGAGGCGATCCTCAAGGCCAGATTGGGGCCTTCGTTGGATGAGGCCTATGCCATCTCTACCACCATTGAAGAGAAGCTGGAAGGCCTACAGTGTTGAGATTGCAACAAGATGATGGAGCTTAGTGAAAAGAGTCGCCTTCACTAAGTGGGCTCGTAGGCAAATTGTGGTGCAAAGTCTATTTTTAGACTATGTCTATTTTTAGACATATGGATCATGTCTATGAGTTGCATGATGTTGTTTATGGATGATTGGTCAAGTTGGGAAAAATATATGGACTTCTATTTTTAGACAACAGCGGTGACACTGTCAAGTCTAACTATAGAGCAGTCAAATATTATTAGCTTATAATAATATTTAGACTATAAACTTTATCTTATTCTCTTGGAGCACTTTAGTTTGAGCTACAGATGTGGCACATGTAGCTGTCATAAGGAAATGCATTTTCTTTGTGGGTCAGTTGAGTTGTTGCATGCATGACTTTAGTTAGAACTCAATTAGTTGAGTTTGGTGGAGTTGATGGAGTTGTGTTCAGTTTGACTTGGTTAAACTAGTTGTAATTAGTCTAATTGCAAATAGACTAATGTTGAGTTGTTAAACTAATTATTAACTCATAATGCAACTAAAGCATACATCAGTTAACTCAATTGCATGTCAGTGCATGTTCAGTTCAACAGGGACAGGTGTTAGAGGATCAGATTGCTATCAGTTGTGACTATAGTTGTGCATGAGGATTTGCACAATCAATGGGATTGAGTTATGCCAATGAGAATTGACCAATACCAAGTGATTATAGCCTATGCTCACATGATTCGCAGTGTGAGTGATTATTTTGAGGTAAATACGAGTTTGGTTCAACCATTCTCATCCATTCTTGAGCAGGTATTGAGCAGTGGAGGCAAGCAAGTAGTGGAATAGATTTGGAGATTAGATCTGAGCTGTATTGTGTGTAACAGGTGGAGATAGTGCTGAATACTTGTAAGAAGTATTGACTATTGTAATGTTACATGTTCTCAATCATTAATATATAGATAGTGTGGGGTTTTTAGCTGTAAGCTTTCCCCGGGTTACATACTATGTTAATGTGTGCATGCTCTTGATGTTTTATTGTTATTGATGCTGCTATATTGATGCTCAACGTAGAGGAGCTTATGTATTGTGTATGTATTCCGCAATATTACATGATCAGGATAATCTCCATTGAATATGTGTTTATTATTCAAAATTTCTACAGTTTGTCTGCTAGGAATTATCAGAAGTCGCATTGTTATAAAACTACTCAGGTTATATAGGCATATTTGTATATTTTAAAGTCATAGATTAAAACCATCTACCGTCTTTGATATACCTTTTAAAACACTCATTTATTAAACCACACATTATTGGGAAACTAGTCTCATAATATCCTGTTAGAGCCACCATCCCAAACAGAAAAGGAGCTCTACTAAGGTTCGGACTGGGTGGTTATCCCCCAATGTTGGTGCTATGATTTTAGAGGCATCAACATAAGGCAAGGCTGAAACCACTATCAATATACACAAATCCCATGCCAATGAAGAAAATAACCAACTAACCACATGCATGTACCATGCATCCAAATGTCAATAAGTTAAACCACACATGGACATTATTTCCTTCAATACACAACTATTCCTACCCTTAATTGTTGTTGTCAAAACTTCCTCTTGCATTCCCTTGCTTCTATTTGCTTGTCCATTCCTTGTTGGTTCAAGTCCTTTCTCCTTCTCCTCTTGGAGTTTGATTTTTGATATTGATCCAAAGCTGAGCAAAAGTTGTCGACTCTTTCTCAAGTGCCTTTCTATCATTGACGTCTAGTCTCATGCTTTCCTTTTAACCCTTTTTTCTTTCATTTTCCTTCATTTTCTCTCTAATTTCCCTTGCATGCATATTTGTGTCTCTTCACTTTCCTTTTCTCCTATTTTACTTTATTTCCTTAATTAAATTGTCATTTATTGCCTCTTTGCATTTTCCAATGCTTTTGCCAGTTTTCATTGCCATTAATTAATCGCAAGTGATGCCCACTATAACTTTTTCCCACCATTTAGCTCAGAATATGTGTCCCATGACTTAGGTATTATTTTTATTACATGGAAAATCAATAGCAATGAGTCATTTTGAAATCCTTGTAAGTTAACATATCCCTTATCAAGAAAATCTCATGCACTAAGAAAATGTCTTAAGCATTTTTCTACTTTTTGTTGCTAGATATTGATGTTTTATGAAATGGAATGAATGAAATAAAGGTTTAGGAGTGAAATGTAATAAAATAATGAAGTAAGATAAAATAACTTTTAGAGGTTAAAAACCGTAAAAAAATCTAGGTATTTTCTCAAAGAGCTGGACACTCCTAATCTTTTACAAAACTCAATAGTAATCTTGCTCATCAAATCATTCTTAATTTAAGAGAGAAAGACCAATGATTCCTTAATGCAACACTAGCTTGTGTAGATCAGCATGCACTACAACATTTTCCTATTAAGGATAGTCATTCATTGCCTTTTACACATCTATCAGTTAGCTTTTCATTAAGTACACCTGATGAGCTCAAGAGAAAACAAAAATTTACTTTACATAACATCAAATCAAGTCAAAGATGTACATACCAATTATAAACAATTAAAAGCAAAGAAATGAAAGAGTGTACATGCTTGGAAAAGGGGGCCCTCTAATGATCAAATTTAACACCATGAAACTTATTAGCTAGAGATACTTAACCAAAAATATATATCAATGAAAATCATTTAAACCATTGACACAAGTATGATATCTCCAAGTTCCAAATATGAAAATATTGTTAAGAAAAATACCTCTCTTTTGTCTTCAAAGTCTTGGGTATTTATACCAAGTTCAAGACTAATATCATGAGATATATAACAACTAACAAGAAGAAACTATTATTGGCTCTATATAGGTTGAGTTCAATCCTAAAGATATGAAAAAATGGGGAAAATCCCAATAAATCTAAATCAATTCTTATTTTAGCCAAAATTAGGGGGTTTTCTTGCAAAGTAGTTGAGTTGACCAAGCTTTCAATTGGCACGTGTGGAGCATATTTATGATGACTAATAGGTATTTCACCATCCTTGGACATCAAGGAATTTGTTCCATATATCAGAATTCACAAAGTTGTACTCTACACATGTCAACAAACAAGCATTTTCTAGAAGTAGAAACTTCTTATAATTTTTTTGCTAAAAATTTATTTCTAATGCCTAATTTTTGTCAAAATACTAGGAAATAAAAGAAATGATAAAATAAATTTGCACTTTGCACTTTTGGGCAACAATGATAATGAAATGGATGATGTGGAATAAAAAATGGAGAAAGTAAGGCAAAATTACAACTAATGCTGTATTGGAATGGGTATCAAAATGACAACCTACAAAACCTTCATAATAGTTGGGTGAGACTTGTATTGTGTAGTATTTTCATGTCATTTTTTCCTTGATGCTTCTGTGGAATTCCATTTGTGTGACAATATTTCATGCTTGATTTGTTTTCTTTGTTTCTCACTCTCACCTAAGCTATTTTTGTCTTTATCTTTGTTGTCTTTGTTTTCCTATATTATATTTGTAAATGTTTGTATTGTTTTAATATTTGTTATGTACACCAATATTAGTTGATTTCTTGTAATTAGAAAGGAATGATCCCCTAGGGCACTGCACATGGAGGGAGACATGGCCGTACAAGTTCATGTTCAGGAACATGGGGCGAACAATGAAGATCAAGTTCATGATCCTATGGAAGAAGATGATGATGCTAATAGACAATTGAAGACGATGAGAGAAATATATTGATCTAGGATGTATTTAATAATGTTGGAATGGATGTGATGATGACAATATTTATGGTGTTTTTGTTATCCTTGTACTTGAGAAGGAAACACAACCCCTTTATGAACGCTCCAAAAAAAATATTCTCTTTACTATATTTTTATTGGTGAACTTGAAGGTTATGAATGGTTTATCAGACAATTGTGTCACACAATTCCTAGGTATGTAATATATTTTGTCACATTTAGGATACAATGGTCATCTGCTCTTCTTTATTCCTTTATTTTTATTGTTAGTTGATCATCTATATAATTTGGATGTAATATGTACAATTAATATTATTTACATTAACCAATACTATTTTTTAATTATGTTGTAGATTTTTAGGTGATTTTTTATTACTGTCAACAAATTTTTTACCTCATACATACTGAGATTTATATGCCATTATAAAATATATTGAAATTGAGTTTCAAGTTATTCATGCATGTCCTAATGATCATATTTTTTTATTACTGAGAACATGCATCGAAAGAACAAAGCCCAAAATTTCAAATGAGTAGATATTAAACTCATCAAGTAAAAAAAAGGGTGCCTTGCAAGGTTCTTTGGTATATTCCCATAATTCCACATTTGTGGTGAATGTTCAGGTGCAAAAGAATAACACAATTTATGGATTAGTGTTGGCTTGAGGGGGCCTAACCCAGGTTCAATGTTAATTAGCCAAAAACAAATCCCTACACTACTGGCCCTTTCAGCATCAGCTAGCGGAGTGCGGACCGAAGTCTCACCCAAAGCAGTATGGGGGGATGCTGGAACCAAGTTTCCGCACCCTGAGATGGTTTTGATGTCGTTTGATCTCTTCTATCCCTGCCTTCACACAGGTGCTCTCACTCTAGGGCTTGTAAGACAAACCCTTTATTCTGGCTTTCTATACCTCCCCGAAAGTATACGATCGACCTTCACACAACCCTAACCTGGGGCTCAAGTACTTTCATGCTATTATGGTAGGGCATTGTGAAGATTCCCCAATTTTTCTAAGTGATTTTCTTATCTTGCCGAATACTTAAAGTTATCACCGCATAATTAGATATTCATAATTGCGTTTAATTATTCAATGTAATTGTATTCATTCGCATATCATGGAAGCTTAATAAAGGAAATTAATCCAAAATATCCAAACCTATCAACATAACATATACATAGAAATTGCAGAATAACTCCTTTTATTAATATCTTCCAAGTGTTACACACTCTATTCACCCTGCGCACACAGCTGCAGGGGTATGCATACTCAGCTGCGGACTTCTACCCTAGGCCTTTGCGCACTCAGTTGCAGAGCCTCTTCCTATGCTACAACCCAAGACTTAGACTTCTTATACTAAAGCTATCACTCTCTTACATGTTGTGTCTCTCAAACTACTTAGAGCTTAGCTCTTTTACAACCGACTATTCTTTACAAAACTAAGGGAGGACTACCCTTTGTGACACATAACACCTTTGCACTCTGTGACCACAAAATGTGGAGTCTTTACAAAAATAGTACAAAAATTTGACTTAAACATGGGCTTTTAGCCCCAAAATTTCCCTTTGAGGATCTCGCTCCCAACAGGCCCCCAACACAAACATCATGACTTGCCCTCGAGTCACTCAGTAGGCATGGAGATCTTTGCGCGAAGCCTGTCTAGCTTGTCCCTGATGACTACAAGTTCGGTTGTGCCTTGAGCTGCTGCCTGCTTCGCATCTTTGACTGTCTTCTTAGTTACTTCCCCTGCGTTGTCAGCCTAAAGCTGTTGTTGCGTCGCTTACAAAGTTGCAAGCTTGCCTTCAATGTTTCCTATGTCTTCATAAGCTTCCTCCAGCCAGGGCTTTAGTCGTGCTTTTAGCATTTCTTCCTTGTGCAGCACTACATCCACCTATTCTTTTAGCTGCTTGGCTTCCTGCAACTTGGCTAACCTCTGTGTCAATGCGACGGTTCACGCTGTTCCCTTAACTTTGTCATAGCATTGTTGGATTTCACGCGCTTTCGTCTCTAGCCTCTAGATGTTTAGGTCCTCCTACAAGCCGGTCAGGACCTCAAACGATTGTTCAAACAACTGTGTGTAGTTTGCTGCTGCACTCTCCACTGCTGTGACTACTTCTCTGATAATGACCACCTGTTGTTCCTTTACCTCTGGTAGTGTTGAAGGCTGAGCCCTCAACTAGAGTTTTGTAATCTACAGGTTCAACTCCAACTGAACTTGTGCCATCTCTGTTTGAGTGTCGTGCACCCCTGTGGAAAATTTACAGATGTGGACCTCAACTAGCTCCTCCTCTAGAATTGAAAATTCCGGGACCATTCTGCAAGCCTCCTCAATGACTTGTATGATCTTCTCGCTCTGGCTAGTCACCTTAGCCTCGACGATGATGGAAGCATCCCTCTGTAAGGCCATCTGCTCATTGTTGATTTTCTATTCACTGATTACTTGGAGGGCATGATTCTTGCGGGCCCTCAGCTTTGTAATTACTCCATCCTTCAAGAGGTGGAGTGCTTCACATAAGAGCGCTGCCAAGTTCAATCCTGCTCCCTTCAAGGCACTAATAGTGGGTCTGTCAGCCTTATTTTCTGTTGTTAGTGCTCCATTTGGAAGCACTAGAACACTGGATGCCTTTATGCACAAAATATCGGAAACCTCTGATGTGCCGATAGAAAAGTTGGTAGACATTGTACCAGCTTGCGACGTGTGGATCTACAACTCCTACAATCGAGTCTGGATGGCCCCTAGGATGATCTATTGGTGCTTTTCAAATTGATGCAGGGCCTCTGTGGTGACATCTCTAACTGTGTCACCGATGTTGTATAAATCTCCCATCGTTACTGCGATAGGATCCAGTGAGGTCTTGGTCGCATTTGATTTCTTTCTGGACCCTCCCTTTTCCTACTCTTTTGGGCACTTAATGCAGCTGGACGTCTCCTAAGGGTCCACACCATGCTGTTCTGTGTCCTCTTCTTCAGTTTTAGGTGAAGGCAATCGGGCACCTTTGTTAAAGCCCCGCTCTATGCCACCTGTCTATTTTCCTGACTCCTTTCCTGTTTATTCTGCCTTGGCCTTCTCAACGGCCTCCTTCTTCCTCTTTTCGACCAGTTGCACCATCTTCAGCTTTGGCTCATCCTTCTTCTTTTTTGCGACGGACCTGCTTCCACCCACCGCCAAGTTCGTGGTGGTGCTCCACTCCGCCGACCATTTATCCAACACCACATTGATGGCATCATCTGTGGCTATGTACGACAAATTGTACCAGTTATGCGCAGGGTCCTTCCGCGACCTAATTGATATCCGATGGAAATCAGCTTTGAATTTGGCATAGCTCTGCATGTTAGCATATACCGTGGGTGACAATCATGGCTTGAGATTGATAACCATCCTGATATTCATTTCCATCAAGATCCAGAAGATCTTGTTGTCCTAAACGTGCTCCACATCCTTGGTTGCCCACAGTGAAGTGTACTTCGCCACTTTAGGAAGGTCCAACGCGACCAAGGGGAATTGGATCTCTTCTGGTAGCTCCCACACTATGAGCAAAATCAATAGCAAGAGCCACGCGTAGTGGAACGTATTGCTTTGCTCTTGTGCTTCGTGGCAGTTTGCCAGGAACTCGCCGCGAAGGTAGTCCCACCAGTTAAACTGGACTCCTTCCGCGCACTGTTGTGTGAGAGCGACGACAGGCGCCGGGACCTCGTCGGTGTGACACTTCTGCATCACCTTCCCTATAAGGATCTATGTTTCCACCTTCACATCGGGGTCACAGATGCTGGAGATTATGTACCTACATGACTTCTTCACGAATTTGAAATTTTGTTTCATTGATTCTGCAAGTGCCAGCTCGCCACCCTTGCCACCAAAGATCATAGCTAGATTTTTGCCTGTATACGGCAGGCATGTTATGCGGTGAATGAACATAACGGTGATGGGTATCGGCTTCTCCAGCCACAAACACCCATCATGCACTAAGAACAACAGTTGCTTGATGACTAAAACCATTATCGGGGTGTGGTTATAGTGCGGCACCCAGAGCAAGTTAAGTAATCCTTCCTTCTCTACTACTCTGAACCACTTCCACGACTCTAGTGCAGTCATCCTTGTATTTGTGTCTATGATGCGGCGCATCAATTGTTTGGTCTCCAGGTGTGGGAACTTCTCACGGTCCACTAAGTCCCAGTCTTTGAGCTTCAAAATTGGCACCCATGCCAAATGCAGACCGTCAAAAGTGATCTCATCTGGTAGAAATGGGGTTTGAAAGGGAGTCTTACTTTCATCAATGTCCTTTGGGACCTTGGACTCAGGCTTGCATGGAGGGACATACTCCGCCAACTATATAATAGGGTCCACACCCTGGGCTGCAACCTCCTCTATTTCCACTCCCACATCCTCATCATCCATGGGGATGTCTTCGATATCCTCCTCTTCTGCCTCTTGGTTTATAACCTTGCCCTTCTCTTGCGCAGCGGGCTTTGGTGGGTTCTGTCTCGACAATGCGTGCACCGAGATGGCAGGCTGCTTGCCCTTCTTATCTTTCATGGCTTCCTTAGTTGGGGTTGGCTTCGGTCTTGGTGTTCTCGGGGATTTAGGGACCTCCTCCAGTACTTCGTCTACTTCTGGGGCAACTTCTTCTGCTTGTTTCTCCATCTCTTGTGCCGTCTCTTCTACCACTTGCTGTGTTGATAATTTCTGGGGGTGATGACATAACACTCTCTATTAGTGCTCATGACATCTTAACCAAGTTTGCAAATGCAGGAGTCTATTTGAGAGCCTTAAAAAACTCTGGGTCCATAGCCGTCTAAGAGCTCAATAGATGAATACTTAAAATGCCAAGTGTTTTTTGCTGGACAACCACTTGTAATTTATAGGGCAATTTGAATTCAAATCCAACTGTTCCCCCTGAAATTGGTTCATTAATGCGAGATTGACAGCATATTTTCAAGGATCTAAGCCATAAATTTCATCTTAAATGTCGGCCGCCCGCTCCATTTGGCCTCACTTCTACCGTCTTTTCATGAACAGTGACTTTAACGGTCACTTTCCAGCCGACCTACACGATTTCTCCCTGGGTAGCAGAGCTCCCTTCACATTGTCGTGGACCCAATGACATGTCCTTGCTTCACACCATCTTCCAATCGCGCAGCTCCCCAACCCGGGCAGTGTAGTTTATAGTCCCGCACCTCCTTTTAGCTGCCTAGAGTGCTACGACTGTGCTACTTTCATTTAGTCACATGGCCGGACCGCCGGTGTATGGCTTCAAGCAACTGCCATTCACCTTTCCTAGGAAGGGTTCTCTATTTAACTTGACCAGTTTTACCGCTCCTTCGTCGGTAATCTCCTTAATAACATGAGGCAACCAGTGCATCCTAAATTTTCCGAGAAATTTATCAAACTTACTATCATACAACAAAACTAGATAATTTACCTTAAATGTGCGCAGCTTGATGTGTCAATCATGCCATGCCTTTCCACACTACTTTTGGATAGCCAAAAATCTTTCTTCTTCGAGCTCATCCAGCTGCGCGAGCCTCTCTTCCAGGGCTCCGCGATCCATCATACCTGTGAGTGATGCTATGCACAGACTAGGCACATTGTATTCCATAGGTATTACAGCTTCCACACCATAGACAAGCCTAAAAATGGTTTGTCTCGTCAACGTCTTGCATGTCGTTCGATAAACCCACAATACTGTAGGTACAAGTAGGTCCCAATCACTTTGCTGAGCATTGAAAACCTTGGTCAGCGTGTTTTCAAGCACTTTGTTAAACGCATCCACTATCCTGTTAGCGAGTGGGCGATAAGGTGTGCTCTTCTGGTGATATACCTTAAATTCCTCCGTGAGTGTGCTGATCGTCTCATTCAAGAAGTGCGTACCATGATCACTCATCAAGATCCTTGGACATCCAACTCGCGTCAGTACATGCTCAAATAGGAACTTCACAGCCCTCGCGCTTGTGTGGTCCTTCACCAGCTGTGCTTCCGCCCAATTAGTTAAATACTCCATCGTAGTGATAATTTACCTTGCTTCTGTCTTCCCTTGTGGATGAATGGGTCCTACAAAATCTAATGCCCACTTCTCGAAGGATTGCAACGTCATTTGTGGATTCAAAGGAATTTTATCCCTTTGTGATGGCCTGCCCATTCTTTAAAATACATCACACGCCTTGCGATATGATTTTGAATCCCGATGAAGGGTTGGCCACCACAACCTTGCACATAGAATCTTCTGCACGGTTTCTCTCCCTACATAATGTCCTCCTGCGGTGCCCCCATGAGCATCCATGAGTATACTTCGTTCAAACTCAGGTACATACCATAACAATATCTCATCAGTCCCCATCTTGTATAAATGCCCAACAATGACAGAGAAGTCCGCTGCGTGCACCACTAATTCCTTCTTTTCCTGGACAGAGTATCCTTCCAGTGCAGTCCCTATTGTTCAGAAGTGTATTATATCCTCAAAATGACCATCTGTGACATGCACTGCAAATAGCCACGCGTTAAGTAATCCTTCTTCCAAGCTAGTAGGTTCCTCCCCTATTTCGATGCGCAACAGATGGTATGGTCCCGCGTTCAATCGTTCGGGCTTCACAACAACTTCAAAATCGTACTCTTGGAACAATAAGAGCCATCTGCAGATTCATCCCCTCCAACACAGGCTTATTGACCAGGTACTTCAATGCATAGTGATTCATATACATCTTAAAATGGCCTCCTAACAGGTAGTGCCAGTACTTCTGGAGTGCATACACCATAGCTAGCCCCTCGCGTTCAGTGGTAGAATAGTTCTTCTCTGCTTTGGATAATCTGTGGATTGCAAATGCGATAGGATGGTCCAAGCCTTCCCCGCTAGCTTGTGTTAGTGCTGCCACTAATGCTATACATGACGCATCGACATGTACATGAAACTATTTCTTCCAGTCCGGGAACAATAGAATCGGCGTGGTAACCATCTTTTCTTTCAATATATCCAAGCTTTTCTTACAGTCATTGTTCCAGTAGAACGTGACATCCTTCTTCAACAAATTTTCAGAGGTGTGGTGATTTGGGCATAGCTTTTGATAAACTTTCTATAATATCCCATATGTCCCAGAGTAGTGAACAACTATTTCACACTCCTCGACACTTCCAAGTTCAGTATCATCGTCATCTTCGCAGGGTCTACCATCAACCCTTGTCTGCAAACCACATGCCCCAATAGGTTTCCAAAAGGAACGCAACACAGACACTTCTTGAGATTGAGCACGATCTGGTATCTTCAACTGGTATCCAACATCAGGTGCAAGCTTGCTACATGGTACTTAACCAGCCCAAATATAGTCCAATCATCAAAATATACCTCCAGGAACTTATGAATAAATTTCTTGAATGCCGCAACAACCACGCGTGAAAAGATTGCAGGCACATTCTTTAATCCAAACGACATTACAATGAATTGAAAACAACTCCACTTAGCCATGAATGTTGTCTTGCTCCTATCCTCTGGTGCGATTTTGATTTGGTGGTACCCAGAGAACCCATCAGTGAAGGAATATTCTTCCTTGCCACCAACATTGTCCAACACTTCATCCATGAATGGAGTCAGGAAAGGATCATGCACACAAGTGTCATTCAACTTTCTGAGATCCACACATATCCTTATCTCATCCTTCTTCTTCTTCTCTTGTACCACCATTGGGCTTACCCAATCAGATTCTTCCACAGGCTCAATTATTCCTGCTGCTAACATCTTGTCTAGCTCTAAGTGGACCTTCTCCTTGTATTTCAGATTGAGGTGGTAAGGCCTCTTCTTAACTAGCTTCACGTCGGGCTTTCACGTGATCTTCATTATTCCTAGGTCCCCGGTTATTCCTTTCAGATTCGTAAATTTGGTAGGGAATAAGTCCTGGTATTAGTGGAGAAATTCAGCGACCTTATCCACCATCGCATTGTCCCAATAGTCTCCAATCTTCGCGAATTTGGGTTCTGCCTCCGTACCAATGTTCACTTGTTTCATTTTCAATGGAACGGTTATATCAGGGTTCTCAATCTGCGAACCTTGAACCTCTCAGTGGCGTTCTGTTTCTGGAATGTTAATCTTCTGCAGATCCTAATCCTCTGCTTTAGCAATTACATTATAACATTCGAGTGCGTGACTCAGCTGAGTAGCCCATTTAGGCTAAATCAGGTCTAAAGGATCTTGCGGTATCCTAAAGATAGCTGCTTTCACCTCTTGTAGCGCAAACTCGTCCTCAAAACTGAATGTCATCATGAATCCTTTGTGCAGGATATCCCATTCACCTATCCCATGGAAGAGCTTTGTTTCTATATACCAATTCATTGGGATAACATCCAGGGTATGACAAAACAAGTGCACCCACTCAGGTTGGGGATTTTCTCCATAAGCCTGCATCCATTTGGCCAGATGTGTGCGTGGATCATTCTACCCATCATACTTGTCTGTCAGTTGCATCTTAGGCTCCCCAAATCATGTTCTCATTGTCCTCCTACATTTGCGGCAATCATCAAAGTTTCCCTTGTGCGTACCCACCATCTTGCAGGCGTAGCACACAGTGCCTAGTCCAAGGCTTGGAAGCGGTACTTTTCTGGTACCTCCCTTTCAAATGCATCCAAAAAGATATATACCTCATTTAGACCATCATAAATAGGCAAATTTCTTTCCTCTAACGACACACACTGCAATGACCGGGTCATCATGTTGCAATTCAATGTAGTTACTTCATGTAATCGATTCTTCCAACGTTCTATTTCTTTGTCAGAGTCCGAAGTGAAGGAACTCTCGCAATCCCATGTAATCCGTCCATTCATGATAGGATTCACCCAATCTTAGTCTTGTACTATTATCTTATAGATACAGTCCAGGTCGTCATCACTCTCATAATCATGGACATATTCAGTATAGCGCGATCCTTTAGCAGGATCGAGGGGTACTATTACACGCAATGATTTCTTCTCAAAGATCATGTTTCACTTCTTCATATTAATTATCCTGTTCATATCAATATCCCAGTCAATTCCCAATAGCGCAGCATAGGGATTTTTGTCATACGCTATCTCTATTACTTCAAAATCGACCAGTGCGCTCGCTCCCTCAATATCCACGGGCACCCCTTGCAGCCGCCCCATGAGGATGGTTTTTTGCTGATTCGCCATTCTTAGCTGAATTAGAGACCATTGTAGTGTAGGTCTCCCCATTCGCTCCCAAGTCTACTTTGGTAGTGCATTCAAATCTCACCCCAGGTCCAAAATGACCTGATCCATTTCATACTCTCTTATCTGTGTGGTCAGTCTCATCTCCCATCTCGTCCTTGTTTTATGCTTTCCAATCTTTTGTACTATGCATGGCTCACCTATCACGGTTCCAACGCATCTATTCATGAATATTGTAACCCTTTCATAGCCTTACTCTCGCGTAGTAACTTCATACAGGTTTCTAGGAAAGTTGTGAGCATAGAGGGGTCCATCTCTGGCTCAGGCTTATCCTTGCTTCCTGAGGTGGACACCTCAATGAAGCTCTTTTTAGCTTCCATGAAGGCTTCACGAGCGCACTCCAAATTGAACTCATCCAATTTTTCTAGGGCTTTGCGAACTCATGTACGGTTTCTATTTGTTTCCCCTTATCATCTCCTATTGCGATTCCACTCCTGAGCACTATATTCATGTTTCGATCTTCCTCGCGTGGCTCAAACCTCATCATCTGTAGGTTCTGAGTTGGTAAAGGTGGTAGCACCCCTTTTTCACATATCCTAACTATCAGCATAGGACAATCTTTTGTTTCATGATCAAATAGAGTGCAATACTTGCATGATGGATGCATTGGATTAGTGCAATCGCGGGCATAGTGTCTTGGTCCTTTGCAGTTGTAGCAAATCAACTGTCCTCAACCCCTACCAGGTCCTCCTCCGCCTTAGCCTCATCTGCACCCCTGAAATCCTATCCGCGCTATCCTTGCATTTTGGTCAAGCTGTCGCGTTTCAGCCATAACCATATAGGTGGGAATTCTATCCATCAACAATTCATAGCTCCTACAAGTATGCTCATCATGTCCTACCGACCTAGATAAGTTGCAGAACAGCTGTTGCAGTGCTTGTACATACTTTTGTAGCAAGTGACAGTTATCCATGGCATGTTTTCCGACTACCTGACAGATATCGCACCATAATATAAGGCATGCACTAGGTCCTGCTTAAGGTTCTGGCCTTAAAGGCATCAGTCTTCCTCCTGCAATGTAATTTGCAAAGATTGGGCAATGGTCTTTTTCATGACCTTGACTCTTGCATTTCAAGCACCATACCTCCTCATGTACCTTTGGTCGAATCGTCTGTCCTACTTTAGACTTTTCATCTCAAGGCACAGATTCTTCAGCTACGCATGGATCTGCTGAACCCCTAGATTAGGATCTTGCATCGGAGTCTCATGTAGTCTCATGGCAATCTCCAATGTCTCCGCCTAATTTGTTATCTTCTTTTGCGATAGCGCACTCCTTAAGTGTGGTAGTGGCGAAGCTACAAACCACTCGCGATGTTGTCCATCTGTCAAATTCATGTTGGCTTCGCAGATTGTACATTTCAGCCTTTGATCTAGTTCCCAAGGTGTCTTTCCTGGTTGCATCGTGATATGTTTGAATCCCAAAATCCACTGTGCCTCAGATTTAGGCTTGCTAAATTCCCTATTTAGTGCTAGACCTAGATGTCTGCTACTCTAGCATTCGGGTTATCATTAGAGTACTTAATATACCAGGTTAGCGTGCGATATTGTAGAGCACTAACCAGTGTCATCTTCTTTAAATAATCATCTGTAACACCTTGAGCTTCCCATACAGACCTCACAATGAACCAGAATTGGTCCAGGTCCTCATTTCCCAAGCCTTTGAACAAAGGAAACGTCACTGTATTTGCCATACTGAACCATGGTGGAGGTGGAGGTGGCACGGGTGATGTTGGAGGTGATGGTGGTGAAGTTGGAGGTGGTTTGGGTGGATGCGGTATTCGCGAGAATCCTTCTCTTATTAACTGAATAACACTTCACAGAGAAACCTTCGCTATCCCTTCTTCGTCTCTTCGTGAAGATGAAATCAAGGGGGTATACTCTGGACCCTTTTTTCCTTCGTTCCTGTAATTTTTTCTCCTTCGTGTAGTCCCAAACATCAAGGTAGATGCATATCCTGTTTTTTTCACAACAACATTTTAATTCAAGTATTCAAATATTTCACGTACTTACCTCGCGGTCCTTTGAAAAAACGTCGCTCCGCCTCGCTATAGCTGACTGAGGTGTCGACCACAAATTCAGTCACAAATCCTCTTATGACGCAATTGAGCCAATGATTGACGCGCGGGCGATCTTATCCTCTGATGCTTCCAACCTTCGCACTAGCTTTGGGGTCCACACAATAGGACCGTCAAGTTTCCACCCTCCTTGGCTATCTTGTAGCGATCCACTCGTATAGCTCAATAGGGAAAGAGCAGAAAAAGATCTCTTGGATCTCTGTATACAGGTATCGGTCCAACCATTGTTCCATTATTAGTCGCAGCTTTCTGTTCTCCTATGCCGTGAATTCGTGGATCTTTCTATCCAACCAGTCTCCAATCTCCTTCTTAGTTGGATTCTAGTGATACGACATCACACATCTCTTATGCAGATTCCTGTCCTGGCAACAAAACCATTTGTTGGCTTGAGGGGGCTAGACCTAGGTTCAACGTTAATTAGCCAAACATATCCCTACACTACTAGCCCTTTCAGCATCAGCCCGCAGAGCGTGGAATGAAGTCTCACCCAAAGTAGTATGGGGGGATGCTAGAACCAAGTTTTTTCACCCTGAGATGGTTGTGATGTCGTTTGATCTCTTCTATCCCTACCTTCGCACAGGTTCTCTCACTCTAGGGCTTGTAAGAAAAACCCTTTATTCTGGATTTCTATACCTTCACGAAAGTATACGATTGACCTTCACGCAGCCCTAACCTGGGGCTTAAGTACTTTTGCGTTGTTATGGCAGCATGTCATGCAGATTCCCCAATTACCCTTAGTGATTTGCTTATCTTGTTGAATACTTAAAGTTATCGCCGCGTAATTAGATATTCGTAATTGCGTTTAATTATTCAATGTAACTGTATTCATTCGCGCATCATGGAAGCATAATAAAGGAAATTCATACAAAATATCCAAACCTATCAACAAAACAAATACACAGAAATTGCAGAATAACTCCTTTTATTATTATCTTCCAAGTGTTACAGACTCTATTCACCCTGCACACACAGCTATAGGGGTCCGCACACTCAGTCGCAGACTTCTACCATAGGCCTTTGCGCACTCAGCTGCAAAGCCTCTTCTTAGCTACAACCCAAGACTTAGACTTCTTTTTCTAAAGCTATGACTCTCTTACATGTCATGTCTCTCAAACTACTTAGAGCTTAGCTCTCTTTATACAATCCCATGGTCCGCAGACCATGGGTAGATCTCTTACAACTGAATTTTCTTTACAAATATAAGGACGGACTACCCTTTGTGACACATAAAACCTTCACGCTTTGCGAGCACACAATGTGGAGTCTTTACAACAATAGTACAAAAATTTGACTTAAACATGGACTTTTAGCCCCAAAACTGCCCTTGGGGGATCTTGCTCCCAACAATTAGCTTACAAAGAACATAAGTAAATATGTTTTTCTTCGAATGCTCGCAAATGGATCTACATTTAATAAGATAGAGGAAATGATTTGGATTGGATCATTATATTTTTTTCATCCATATCAATGATTTTAGTATGGAAAAAGTGGAGGAATAAACTCTTAGGACCATTTTTACCTGTGGCGACCTCATTTGGAACGTTAGGATTTAAAACATTCTGGGAGTGTTTTGAGGTAGAAAATGATGTTTTTTGGGGGTAAAACACTATTGCCTTAATGCCACACCTATTTTTTCATATTCTTCACGTATTTATTTCCAATGGTGCAAGAATCGTATTAATCAAAGTCGGTATGTGACAGTTATACCACTCAAAAATTGACCTTCTTGTTTTCACCACCATAATTTGAGAGGATCAAACATTGTCCCCCAGTATTCATGAAAAATGGGCTAGCCACATGATTATGATGTATAAGACTTTAGAAAAGTCCATATTGTAACTTTGGTTAATTATTGAGGCAGTGAAACCTAACCACTAGTAGGATATCGGGTTGTGTTATAACTAGGCAACTAGGAGGAAAAGGGGTTCCATTATTTTGAGTGCATTCATTCCATAGCTAACAAAAAATAGACAAGAAGGATAGGAGATAGAGCACACAAAGAGTATTTGTGAAATGTAGTAGCCCATGGGCCATAGGTCATAATTCTTTGTAATCATAACCATATTTCCATTCATAGAAAGAGAGTGGAATGACCTCATCTTCCAGCTTGGTTTTTCTCTCGAAAGGGGTTCCTAGGTCATATCTTGTGTCAAACGTGTGTGTGATATTTTATTTCATTTTTCTCTATTTTCAACATAATTTGAATTTGTATGCATACACTATTAATAGTAATCTACAATTCTAAAAAAATCTTTTGCTAAATAAAATTGTAACAGTGTAGATCTTGGATTTTTAAGTACATTTTATCAAATATGTTGTGATGAACTGTCTAGTGGAATATCTATGGAAATTTAATGATACTATTGATATCATAACAAGTTTCTTTTCATATATTATGGATATTTGTAGGGGATCTAGATAAATCAGGCAAAAAGTCACAAAACCTTAATCATGGGTGGTGAATGTGTGAATAACCCTTGTGATCCTACAGAGGATAGGTTTTCATGACTTGAACAACAAGTAACATATATAAATCATAATGTAAATCTCCTCATGACTGCCCTGAGAAATAATATTTGGATATTCAAAGAATATGGGGGTTCTAATGCAGAGGATGAATCAAAAAGGGAATCAGGAGACCACGAAAAATTGGAGAACCAACCGAAGAAATGACTCAAAAAGATCAATCCAGTTCGAGTGTCATGAATCAATCTGTTATGAAACTAGCTCACAAAAAGATAGAAAATATAGATGAACGCCTTAGGAATAAGCCTCTTCGAGGAGGTAGCCTCCTTTACATTACACAAATGAACAATTCTTGGATGATACAAATGACAATACCTCCTTTCTATATATAGGAGTCTAAGGGGTCATAATAATATCAGAGCCGACATAACAATAATAATGTAAGGGCACAATAATAACAATAGTGGGCTTCTATGGGGCACAATAGTAACAATATGGGGACTACATGGGTACAACAATATAATAAGGGGGTTGTACTAATAACAATAAGGGGTTACACTAGTAGTATAGGGGCCTAACATGCCCCTTGTTGGCATTATGGCACAGGTTTGGAGCTATAGCACAGGTATTGTCCTTGATGGCAACTCTCTTTGGTAACAGATCTCAGTTTAGGCACTCAGAAAGAAGAAAAATACATATACACAGGTTCATCTAGACAAAGGCGCGTATACACGTGGGTTATACATTACAAAAGCACGTGTATGTTGGGGATCATATTTTTGGTCCATAGTAGTTAGTCCTTGGAACTTGAACCTATGTTTCAGACCAAGGCGTCTCGGCAGATGTGTTGATCCCTAGTTTTGGGTTCATGGTATTGAAATGTTATGGTTTTGGACCATGGTATTGAGGAAGGCCTAAGACTATAAAAGAGGAAGGAGATCATGTGGCAAAGACTGAGCTGGATTATTATTGAAGATCTGAAAAGTACTAGAGTTGGTATATTGGTAATTGGGTTATGTTGCAGATCTAGACCTGAATGAAGGAGGAACCTTGGCGCAAAAGGATGGATAAGTTCTATTCATGGGTCATAATCTTTAAGCTTGAATGATAGTATCTTTGCATGATTTTGATCTGCTAGATGTGGCGCTTGCTTGATCTATAAGTCTGATAATCTGGGTTTATTAGTGATTGACTATTTGGAAGAGTGTGTTATCCTTTATAGATCTGTACGCAGGTTCAGTGAAGCGAAGGCGCGTATACATACAGTTTTGGTGAAGTAAAGGCGCGTATACGCAGGTTGTTCCATATGCAGATGCGTATGCACGCAAGTTGCAGGCTGTTGAAATGGCGTATATGCTTTAAGTTGTGATCTAACTGCTTCTGTGTATTGCTGCTGAGTTCTGGTTTCTGTTTTCTGGTGTATGGTTTCTGGTACTGTGTTTTGGGTACAACTGTAAGAAGAATATCTACTTGATTCAGATCTAATTTGTGGAAAGGAGATTGGTT